>VXAC01000232.1:0-44435 GCA_013399225.1 Rhipidura dahli | reverse complement strand
AAAAAAAGGAAAGGAAAAAAAAAAAAAAAAAAAAAAAAAACCACAGTAGAATGAATTTAAGGCTATATAAGTATGAAATGAGAGTCTGCAATGAGAGTAAAGAAGAGCAAAACACAATTTTCTGTATGTAAAAGAAGCTTAAGTGCAACATGGACTCACACAGATTACACTGAAATAATTTCACCTCTTCTTTTGATGAAGTGAATTATTTTCTGGAAGAGGAAAATATTTTGATTAAAGTCAACCTAGAAGCCACTAAAATATTTCAGATATTTAATATGGTGCTGTTAGAGAAACTTACTCAGGATGCACAAAATAGGAATTAGCACAGAATGAGTAAACTGATGTAAGAATTGTTCAAAGAGGGATGAGTAGAAAGTAAAATTGAAAGGAGAAATAAAGGGACATATTACCCAATGATCATTCTGTTTTTGTAATTTCTATTATATTTTCAAAAATGACCATGACTTGAAGAGTGAATGCTAATAAAATGTATTGATGGGAAGATCAAGAGGATTAATAACTACAGAAAATCATAAATAACTGAATATCCTTAAGGACTAGAATTCTAAAATTGAGAATAAATAAAACCATTTAAAGTACAAGATGGCACACCTCTAAAACTCTTTTTTTCTTATTACCTGAGCATTCATTTGCTGAAAATGACTGACTGAGGAAAAGTAAGGCTGAACTGGACAAATCTGTCACCAAAAAAACCCCAAAACTGCAAACATGTAATACATCAATATAATGTTGCTACAAAAGATAATTTTTGATCCCAGAGCAAAAGGTTTCTGAAGGAGATTGATAGATCCTAGCCATGGTTTAACATAATGATTTTGTCACATCTGGACATTCCATAATCAAGAAAAAAGAAAAGCATTCTAAGTAAAGCAAGTGAAGAAATGCTTAAATAAGATGATTAAGGAGTAACATGTTTATGTAGGTGCACACTAAGTCTGCATACAGCTAGAGCTGAGAGATATTCACCAGTTCAGTGAAAAAACATAGCTGTATTTATTTTTGCTTCTGTGCCTGTGAGATAGCCTGGGACTGGGTTATACCACCTGTCACAGTGCTGATAAAGCCAGCATGCAATTGCAAAGATCTGTTTTGAAGATGTGCTTTAAAAGTTTTTTGCATCAAGAGAGGAATCCTTCTGTCTACTAGCCTCCTTCTAACTTGGAAATAACAAAATAGAGCTGAGGGAAGGAAAACTTTGAAGAGTAAATAGGAAGTGACAGAAGAATAGTGATAATATGACCACTGTCAGGAGAGAGAGAAGCAAGAGATTTTGAAGAAGGACCATTTGGTCCATTCTTTTATTCACCCACACCTACAAGATGGTGGAATAAAAGTAAACACTCTGTATGCTCCACAGAAACACTTGGAGAAATAAGATGAAACTAATTTAGGTATGTACTGTCATTCCATGAGTCTAGAAAATCTTGTGCTGTCATAGGCAGAAAGTTCAAAAAAAGGTCAGGAATGGAAATAAAATTCCTGCATGCAGCTTAAGAAATAATAATAAAAAACTGGTGACAATCCATTTCTGGGGAATCATCAAATTATTTGCATGGTTTTTGTCATATTGTAAGTAGTGATACTTCTTCCAAGTCATATTTGCTGGTGTTATCTGAAGGCATTTTAATTCAAACGTGACATTTTTTTCTCCTGCAGACTTATGAAATATTTATGGGGTTATACCTGTATGTTTCAGCTGCAATAGAGGGATTTAAGAACAGGTTGGCAGATGTATGCCCTACATTGTCCAGTGAAAGGTCAGTGTCAAGTGAAATGAATCTCTTTTAAGCCAATTGTTTCCCTACAACCAGAAATAAAAATAAATTTACATTTTCACCTGTTAAAGAACTTGAAATGCTGCTAAAGCACTGTTTGCCTGTGCAATTACCTCTGAAAATTACATGGATCAAGAAATATATTTTTCTTATTTAAATCTGGTTTCTTACCATCACTGTGGAGTTTTCCACAGAGTAAGATTTAACATAAGAAGATGAAAGAAGAAAATGAAAAATTATTTACTTTTATCTGTTGTCATGCAACAATTTTGAAATCTTCCCAAGACTTAACCTTCACTTTTCCTGTGGAGTTCAATCCTGTGCAATTCAGTTACTTTAACTACTACTTTTTAATCTTTATGTTTGCAGTTACGGAGACACGACTGCATAGATGAGTTCCCTTGGTCTGTGGAAAGGAATCTTGAAACAACAACTGTATGAAACTTTCAGAGTCATGTTGTTCTTATTAGCGATTTTATAGCTGATCATTTATGTCAAATAGTAATAGTTTAAAAAACCTCAAACCAAAACAATAAACAACAACCACTTCTGTGGCCATTTTTGTTATTTACATCTCTAGAGAAAAGTAGGGACTTATTTCTAAGCCCTAAGTGGACTTCATAATTGTTTAGGTTTTGTTTCTGTGGCTTTTGGGACTCTATTTCCCTTTAGGGAAGAGTGAACTACTACTGTCTTATTCATCCATGACAGAAATAGGAAAAAAATTATGCCACTAGGCAAATCTATTTCCAGTAAAAGATAAATTTAGATTGTGGAGGGAGAAAACATTTATTTCTTTAAAGATACGTTGTGACCTGTTGACTTTCTTCTAATTGTGTGTGAGAAATAAGCAAAAAACACCTTTTTTTTTTTTTCCTCCTTTCCACTCATCAGCCAGTAGAGGGAAAGCATAAAGATACTCTTATTGCAAAACTTTCTAATTCACTTTGTGGGACAGTGAGACACATATCCAAGAGGAAAGAATATTCTTTGGGTTCTGTAAGGGTCAAATAATAATTTAGATACTACTATTTGGACAGGCAGAGTATCAGGATGAGTAGTACAGTAAGGATCCTGCCAAAATGGTTTACAAAGAGAGTAGATATTTTTACCTCTGTCCATCAGTCTAATACCAGTCCTTGCATAATCTTGCTAAGATATGAGGTGAGAAGCTACAACCTAGTGAGGAGGAAAGATACCATATTTTTCTGGTTTTGTCTGGAATTGAGTTAACTTTCTTCACAGGAGCTAGTGTGGCACTGTGTTTTGAATTTGTGCTAGAAACAGCATTGATAACACAGGAGTGTTTTATTCATTTCTGGGCACTGCTTGCACAGAGCAACCTTCTCCCCACCCCACCCCACCAGCAAGCAGGCTGGGAGTGCATAAGGCATTGGGAGGGAACACAGCTGAGAGAGACAACCCCAGGTGACCAAAGGGATACGCCACACCATGTGGCATTGTGCTCAGCATATAAAGCTGGGGGAAGGAGGATGAAGGGGGTGTGTTTGGAGTGATGGCTTCCCAAGTCCCTGTTACATGTGATAGAGCCTGGCTTTCCTGGAGATCACAGAGTAACAGAATATGCTGAGTTTGAAGGCAGAAGCATCCTCAAGTTCCATTGCCAGCCCTGCACATCCCCAAGAGTCACACCATGTACGTGAGAGCATTGTCCAAACACTTCCTGAGCTCTGTCAGGCTGGTGCTGTGTCCATTTCCCTGGGGAGCCTGTTCCAGTGCCCAACCACCCTCTGGGTGAGGAACCTTTCTCTAACATTCAATCTAAACTTCCCCTGACACAACTTCAGGCCATTGCCTCAGATCCAGTCACTGGACACCACAGAGAAGAGATCAGTTCTGCCCCTCCTCTTCCCCTCATAAGTTGTAGGCTGTGATGAGATGGTTGAAGCCATGCATGCCCATGGAAAGTGGTGAATGAATTCTTTGTTTTGCCCTGTTTGTGCACATGGTTGTTTATCCATTGCACTGTCTTTTTCTCAATACATGAGTTTTCTCACTTTTTACTCTTCTAATTTGTTCACCCATCCCACCAAGAGTGATGAGTGAGAGGCTGGGTGGTGTTGGTTGCCAGCTGGGGTTAAACCATAACACATAAATACTGTACACCACTGGAATTTCTTAAATACTCTTACTGACTTCCATCCTTATTTAACTACTCAGTGTGTGCTCTCAGTTGGACAGCAACTTTACAACTTTAAAGTAAGTCAAGTGGAGCTCACACAAGGCAAAAAGTGCTGTGGTTTCAAAGACAAATCAAGAGTCCATGGAAATAAAGTCACAGTTGTTAAAAAACGTGACACATTATTATAAGTTTCAGTTCTAGTTCTCAATTCATCTTGGTTGAGAAGTCTGTGTATTCTTTCAACGTAAGCTGTTCTAGGGCATAAATTTGTTACCTTCCTAGCAGGGCAACAACTTGTCAGGGAACAGTTATGCAGTGCACAGTACTTCTTTGAAAGCGTTAAGCCAGAAATAAAAGGGATTGAATTCTTCCACTGGAGATATTGTTATTTTTGATGTTTAAATCACATCAGTTCCTTTGGAACTATAAGAAAGATTATATAGAGATGACTACTTGAGACATAAAAATAAATCTTGCCATATACCTATTAATCTATCTTCAGTCTGCAACTATATTCTGAAAGCATTTGGCATACTGTAAACAAGGCAGATTTTTGTTGTGCTGGCATATGGGTGTTCTTGGTGACTCTATGCTTCTTACCAGGAAAACAAAATTCTTACATTCATTATAGTAGTGCAGCTCTTTTCTTGTCTACTGCAAGAAACATTTGCTCTCGCTGGAAAAAGAAAATCAGCAGTGTTCACTTCCCAGCTTTGTAAACAGAGAGTTCTGGGACAGTTATGAAACAGAAGTGCTCCAACACTTTTAAAAAACTGTTTGATATTACTTGACTAGCATTCATTAACACAGAGCTCATGAGATCAAACCATGTTGGAGCTGTATCTCTGTTGCTTTCTACTTCCAACATGGTCATTTTGTGTAATGTAGATGGAAAACAAAGGAATGTCAAAATATTGCCTATCACAGAGGATAAAGAAAGGAGGTCAGAAGTAGAAATAAAATAACAAGAATAAAGACTAATAAAAAAGAGGGAAAATATCCGATACAAAATTCCAAGGAACCCACTTATTTTTGGTTGGGTTACTTTCTGGAAAAAAATGCCTAATTTTGCTTTAAGCACACATTTTATATTCCAGAGAATGGAATGTCAGAAGGGAAAAAAAAAGAAAAAAAAAAAGTGGAAAGCCAACATATATTTCCAAAAGCTCTCCTCCAGATCTTCCTCAAATCCATAGAACAAAACTTATTTATCAATGTGCACAAAATGATGACCATGAGGGTGATTTTCTATCAAACTGTGATTCACTGACCATTTGTCTTAACCCTGAAGATTAAACTTGTAACCTACCAGCTGTTGCGCCCTCTCAAGTTAATATTAGGAGAGATTCCCCAGAAAATGTTCTGAGCACACTGGGAGCTGGGAATATCCTAACATACTGGTCTAATGAGAAGTGTCCCTGCCCATGGGGAGCAGGCTGGGACTAGATAATCTTAAGGTCCATTCCAACCTCTTAACATTTTATGATACTACAATTGTCATCATTCTCTAGCACAGTATTTTGGCCTTTGATTCCTCTGTCTCCTGGCTGGCATCTAGACTGTAACACTTTGGTTTGGTCCTTTACTTTTCTCGTGCTTGATGAGACCTGTATCATCATCTAGCAGACAAATAGCATGGAAAAAGCAATCTTGGAACTCTTCTGTTGTTGTTGTTTGTATAATTACAATGATGATAAGAATTATGGACAAAAATGGCCCCTTAATGCCCTGCAGTTAGGATCTGCCTCTTGGAAAGTGTAACTTTTGGGTTCCAATTTTTGCATTAGCAAAGGATGAGGAACATATTTTAACCTACACAAAGACTGGGCCTCTTTAGGTGTTTCCCTCCTGCCTATAAATCATAGCTTGTTAAAATCTTCACACTTCAGGCTGGGGAAAATCTGTATCTTTTGAGGTAGAATTTGGACACCTAGGAAGCTTTTCTGAGTGCCCAGGCTTAGACTACTGATGTTCAGATAATCAAATGGTAAGTAAGGTGAAGTAGGGTCTTAGATTTCACCTTGCATTGATCTAGGCAGGCTAACTAAAATTTTATATATTGTAGATGCTTGGTGTGACAACCAACCTGACAAAAATAATATGAAATACTATTTCTATATAATAAAAGAAATTTTTTTCAGGGAAAAAGTCAGACATTGAGAAACAGTTTTAGGCACTTAATAAAAATTTCAGTGAAAAAAGGAAGAGTTAGGAGGCAGTAAATATGACCTTTTTCCCCAAGTTTAAACTTCAGTTATTCAAAATGTTATATTCTGATCTTTTAGATACTGTGAAATCTAAACCCCAGTTGATTTCAGTAAGGATGTTCAGCATCTCCCAGAAACTGCCTTAAACCAAGCAGGATGGGGCATAAAAGTATTTTTAACTCATACTCTTTAAATTCCTTCATCCTCTGACAAGAAGCCTAGATTTAGAAATAAAACATCAATCAATTAATTGTCTGTGTCAGTGTCTGAATTAGGATCATGATACTGGGAAACAGAAAATTTGAGAAAGGCAAATGTATGTCCCTTATTTGTTTAACAACACAGAAAAACATGACTATTTAATTTGCACAGAATGGAATCTGGAAAACAAGAATGTGCATCTCATGGAGTCATGTTCATAGCACATGCTTTTTCTTCACCTCTTGTCCCTTCTGCTTAATGTACTTAGCCATGACAGCAAATTTACTTATTGTTTAAACTTGAAATCATATTACAGGAAATGGACATCTTTGCTTATCAGTATTCAAACATCAAACATGCTGGTGTTTGAAACATAGTCCAGTCCTTCTTTCACCTAATCTTTTATACTTTCCTTCTAGAAGCTCATTTCAATTAGAGAAGATCAACTGTTTTCTCCAGAGAATATTATCTATATCCAACAATAGTAATTCTATACTGGTGACCAAAATGTCCCTGAAATTAGACTGCCAGGACTAGCTACAATTTTTCACAGTTATAATTAATGAATCAAATTAAGTACTTTGTTTCTGATATTAATTATATGTGTCCAGCTCATACTCTGAAGGTTATCTTGTATTTCCTAATGGAATTTCAATACTTATTAATGGATTGTAGGTGCTTCTAACTATCCTGGTTCAAAAATAAAATCTTAAAATCACATATATTTTTAGATAATACTAGTTAAAAATAAGGAAATATTACCTGAAACTTAAAATGGTTCAAAGAGAGAATAAGGGGACAAAGTTTTTATTTTTTTCACAAGGGCATTATGACCAAAGTCTGATTACCTGTAAGCTGATTATTCTTCCATGACAAAAACACTTCCAGTTGTCAGTGGACCATAAAGAAGGAATGGAACATTACCCTATCTGGTCACAACACACAGATACACAAATAAATAGGTACCAAGGAATCACAGGAAATAGCCCTTGTCAGAAACACAGTCCTCGAGCTCCAGGGGGTTCACAGTGTGTTCTTCTCCCCCATTAATTGGTGTATCTGTTATACCATCATGATTGCTCTGATTTCAGTGGCTTCTTTTTGATTTTGTTTGGTTAGTTGCTTAGTTGGGTTTTTTTAGATTGAGTTGTTTTGTTGTTTTTTTAGGGTTTTTTTTTTCTGTGTGTATGCAAGTTTAATGAGCAAATGTAAACACAGATGAGCTTTCAGTCTATTTATTGCCTGGTACCACCTGTCACTAAAGACAAGGTAATGAAAAAGGCCATGCAGGACTTTAGTCATAGCAGACTTGAAGCAGAAAAGTGTTCATTTAGTCACTTCATTAACATGTAAAAATCCAAGAAATTAGAAAACTTATACAACTCCAAGCTCCATCATTCACAGAATTGTCTGAAGGTTCCAGAAGGCCCATTTTGTAATGGCTCACAAGTAGTACAGAAATGGTCCAAGTGCCATTGAAGAGCAGGAAACCTGAAATGACTCACATATTTACTGGAGGAACAGGACAGCACATAAAGAAAACGTGCTCTTCTTGTTTACCTAGTGATGCCTCAATCTTGTCCTTAGTGTCTTGGTAATGCAAAACTATTGTGTGCTGGAATCAGGTTGACCCAACACAGCAAAGGACTATATTTAAAAGTACACTTTAGGTTTAATTCTGGAGTCAGTCAGAGTTATTGTAATTCATGAATCACAGCTTGGATTCTTGTCTGAATATGCTTGATACCTCTACTCATTTTTAACTCCTATGAAAGAAAAGCATTGAGATAAAGAACAGTAAAATCAAATGTTACTTCTTTGGAATTAAGGAATCAAAATGAGAAGGACATGAGTAAACCTTCAAGAACCACACTCCTTTATCTTAGCTATACAGAGAAGGTTTAGAAAGAGCAAACATGTGGTAAGTGACTTTAAAAAATCTACCACAGGGGAAGACAGGCATAAACAAGCCTTGAGCTAAGCCCCACAGAAAATCTTATTTCACAACAACTCATTCCCCAATCAGATCTGTTGATCTAAAGTGTACTTAGGGGAGCTGAAAGCAGTGAGTATAAAAATTAAAAGATGATGGGTTTCCTACTAAAACAAACAAGTCAAAAGAACAGATTATTTTATCATGGAGCTTACTTTTGTACTTTAGGCAAATGAATAGTCCCCTCTACTTTTCATGAATTTTTATCATAAAATTGGACTTTTAGGAGGAAATTAAGTGTATAAAGAGAAGTTCGTGAGTACCTGGGCAAGGGGAAGTTATTATAAACTTAAAGAAAGCATTAAGTAAAAGTTAAAAAAAAAACCAAGGAGATGAAATAAACACTGGGGTTACTTTCTCTTATGGAACAGAAGTGCCTGTGATGGTTACTCAAGGATTTTAGCCAGTTGTGTTTTGACACAAGATCTAGGGGGGGGAGGACAAAATTTTACTCTAGCATTTTTCAAAGACTGAGTGATCAAAGCAAGTCAAGAGTATTGAAAATGTTCTCAGAAATTGTTTTATCATTATGATTTTCACTGAAAGAAGTGAAATTATAATGGGCTGAGGATATAGTTTTTCTTCAGTTTTTAATCAATTGAACCTCAAATAATCAGACTAGGATGTGAGGATATTTTCTTTGATTGGAGCTGTTGAGTCTGCAGAAGAGAAGAAGAACAAGAGAACTTTCTTGTCTAAACAGTTTTGCTAAAATACACTGAACACTTAAACTCATTAATTTTACCTGGCTTGCACAGGAAAATTAGGTTTTACCATGTTATCTGGTAGTGCCTGTAAATACCTTTTATTTTTCACTTTTTTATGTTTACATGTTCAAAGAAAATTAATTATAAAAGTTCTATTTTTCTGAAATGGAATAGCTAATGAAGATGGATATATTTGATTGTGCAGATTCATCTGAAAGATGATTTTCCAGATAAGGAGAAACTGCAGACATTATTCTTATTTTTCTGAAAATAGCATCAATTTGAAGTGGCAAATTTGCCACTGAAAAATATTTCTCACCAGGCTCTTAAAACATATAAGTTCAGAACATGAAAAGAACATTGCTGTCTATTAATTTAGTGAAAAATATAGAACTTGTAGGCATATACATAACTCTGTTTTGTTGGACTTTGTTTCTAATCTTTAAAGTAGATTTTGCTGATCTGCAGTACTCATGGTACATTTCATGGGAGTAGCACATTTGTATACATGACAATGAATTGGTCTCTTAATTTTTTCTAACTATCACCTGCATGGTAAATTAGTTGTTTTCACAAGAGCAGAGAACAATTATTTCATCAGGTACTAGAATTAAGAGTATGTAATTTGCTTGGCAATTGTGGCACAGAAATTAAGTTATTGTGCTTCATTAATCAATATTGAAATAAAGTGCCAGCTGCAACAGAACTAGTACTGATGTTCAGGGCACCAGGACATTCCTCTTTGGTCATTGCAGAATTTCTCTGAAGGTGTCTCCAGGATACCTGTGTACAAGTGGAGTGAAATAATTTTTTTTTTTTTTTTGGTGAAATTCAGTGATGTAGGATGTCTAGAATAAACCCTGAAGACTTTAGAGACTTGAAGGATATTTTCTAGGAGAAGAATTTCTACATTCCTGTGTTCAAAACCTCATGTTAATAACTGATTGCAGTGATATTCAACCTCTCATCAGCTGTCAGGCAGATGGACTAAATTTTGGGCTGAGCTGGTTAACTGTTCATGCATTAGAAGTTGTGGTCTTAATGCACACAGCCATAAGTTGCAGCAGGGTAGGTGAAGGAGGTATTGGCAATGATTTCCAAGTAGTGCCTGGTTATTGTAAGCAGAGTTCATCACACGGTGATTTTCCTTTTCTTCTGCAGGTGAGGAGTGCTATCACCACCACACATGAGGGTAATTTGATTGCACTAAGAGCAAACAAATCACAGCTTATCAGCCTAATCAATGTAGCCTCCCACTGAAGTTTCTAGGTACATATCACATTTAGACTCACAACAAGCAATTGCCTCATTCTGAATGCTGGAAACTAAATCCCATAACTGAACAAAAATAGCATACCAGTTCTTGCTAAATCAAATTTAGACATCAGATTAGGTCATATTTTACCTTCTTATCCACAGGGTTGTAGAAAAGATAGAGAAGTACCAGCTGGATACACTCCAGATTTGTGTATAATAAGACATCCTTCTTTATTGCATGGCAGATCATATTCTATGTCATACAAAAGTGATTAACAATTCTGAGGGAGAAAAATCAGAGAAAGTTACAAATATTGACTTTAGAAATTATGCATTTAGCCCAGCTGTCTGTGTAGAGCTGTTTTGAGGACGTTGTAGACTGAGGTCAGTTATTGTGTTCATTGCTCTTGAACACGGAAAGCTGGAAGGGCAGTTCCTTACCTTTCAAGGCAATCAGTATTATGTCACAACTTCACCAACAGTTTTGATTTATGGGTTACTAATTCCTCTGTTGTGAAATAGATGGTTTAGATTATCCTAAGATAACATTAACCTTAATATAAAGAAAAAATATAATTTCCCTACAAGTTGAAATTAGCTTATTCATACGATGAATTTGCCACTCATTACTGAAGAAATACCTATGGAGATTAATGAATAACATTTCGGACATTATGGGGAATGTTTCAATTCTCTACAAATGACTTACAGGTTTTTTTGCCTTTCACTAATATTCCTCTAAATAAGAATTTGTATTCTCATATTCACATTTTTAATTTGAGTAGGAAAGCCAAGCAGCTTAATGTGAACAAAAAGGTGAAGGTTTAGTTTACTATTATCAAGAGAACATGTACTAAATATTCAAATAATTTCGAAAGGAATTATAGCTGAAATACTGTCAGGAACTTAATAAATTCTGCATTTCCATATGTTTAAGTTGCATTTCACTTAGAAGAATGAGGTATATGTAATTTTTATTATTAAATAGTATTTTCTTTTTTTTTAAATTCAAGAGAACACATGAAGTTCTAAGTTAACAATCTGTGGGGTTGGGAAAATGTATAAGACAGTGATGGAAACATATTTGTATTCTCATAGAGTAATAAATGATCTGTCATCATTAATAGCCGCAGGAAAGGGATGGCAACTCAACCAGAATAAATAAGAAAAGAGCATGACAGCCTGTCATTGCCTAATGAAGCTGAGACATTAAAGGTATTCAATCATAGTATTTTACTTGTACACCCGGATTCTCTTTATTAAAAAGGCATTTACCTAACGATGCATAGTAAGGTATTTTCAGTAAATGTAGATGGTTTTCCTGACAGAAAGTGGATTGCAAAGGATCAGGAGAGAAATAATGCTGTATCACAGTGCTGCAAGGCCCAGACAGTGAGTGCTAGTCCTGCATGTTTTTGTGCACACATTCAGCTTTGGGCACATGAGTAGTTCAGCTGTATTTTACACTTGACTATTCATGCAGATATAATTACTGGAAAATTTAAAATATTTGAGACTAAATTTTAGGTGAAGGTGATCAATCCATGTAGGTTTGAAAACCGGTGAATGTATTTCTAAGGTACTCTTCCATGGACAGGAATTTTTTGTCTTCAGTGAAACATCTTTCACATGGTTCAGAAGGATTCTGTTCTAGACAGAAATAAATCCAAATAAATTAGGAATAGCCAATGGATTTTCTATAAGTGAGAAAGGAGGGAAATTAATCCCATGAATGATTCACTGCAAATTACTCACTCAGCTCAACCAGACTCAAGGAAATTGATAGTCAAAATAATTGATTATAATTCTTTTATTTTTTTCTTGCTTATTCACTGTGAGAAAAATATATACCCTAGAGTAGTGCTGTTCAGAATATCTTTATTTGGATGAAGCAGGAAATTCTGGTGTTATGTTCTCCTGAGGGGAAAATAAAGCAATCTGACAAGTAACAATAATAGGATTTTTCTGATGCTTGCACATGCATCATGCTGAAAGGGGTAAGGAAATTTATCTTATTTTTTAAAAGGAATTTGTATTTGAAGAAAAATATAATTTTGGAAATCCTGAGTAGTAACCATCTTTGGTTTCTTGTTTGTTTGTTTGTAATTTAATACATAGATGAAAGGTAATGATTTTGTAAGTTTTACAAGTTTGTTTAAACAGCACACTTAAGAAAACATTCTTGATGAGTTCTGCCAAATTTTATTAATTTCAGCAAATATTGAAGGAAGGTCAAGCTGTTGGTTTCAACCCTAATAAAACCTCAATAATACTGTAATATGTTAACAGAAAAAAAAAAAAGCTATTGGTAAAGTAAATACTGGATATGACAAATTTTAGAGGATCTATGCATTAACCAGGTGGATTGCTAATAAGAACTCAGGTTACTGGCAACTGGCCTTACCCAGAATCTTTGTGAGATGAAATATGTCATTCCACCCTGAATACCCTGCAGAGTTAGCTCCCCTTACCAGAGTTAGTTTATTATGCCTGCTACATTAACTAAGTGTAGTTACATGAAACACCCCTCTTCTAAACCAAGCCTTCTGAAAATGTGAATATCAGCATAATCTAGCAGGCAATACTTACCTAAAAATCTTCATACATGCTAAATGTTCAGTTCCTGAACACAATAGAGTCTTAGCTGCTAAATAGAAGTGTACATTGCTTAGTTTGAAGTACAGTATAATTTTCAGTGATGAAATACATAGGTATTTATTTCTTCAAACTGGCTAATAAGGTTTGGGGAAAAGGTACTTCCAAACTGAAAAAAAATTAAAATATATTTGAAGAACAAAAATGCATACCATTGCTACTTTTTGGGTTGTTCTCCTTGAAAATTTACCTTATAACATTTACTAGGCTCTTAATTTGGAGTAATAATTTTACTTTTCAGGTGGGTCTTTTTGCCCCATTGTGATATGATGAAGAGTCCTAACAATTTCATCACATTTAGTATGACACATATTCCCAATAATGACTATATTACATTTGTCATCTGAGAGTATCCATATCAATAGAGTAATGTATAAGCCAAAATTCTTTATTCTATGCAGAAGTAGGTTAATTAAGAAGGTAGCTGTAAGAAAAAGAAAAAACCTTATTAAATAAGAAAATTAAACAGGAAATTCAATCAATTAATACAGAATATATTTGATTTTCTACTAATGTTGCTATTTCTACTTTTACTAATGGGTGAAAACATTATGTTTTTGTAAATGAGTTATGAATTGCTGAGGTTCTTTTTATATTGGTTTAATTCTGCATATACTGCACAATTTTTTGAAGTCTTTCTGGGTAAAATGACTTCATGTCATATTACCTATTGTGTGTACAAACAAGTCCTCATTCATCTATGGATTTCACAATTCAAGAAAAGTATCTGACATTCTAAAAGGCCAACAAGATTTCTTGAGTACCTGACAAGGAGAAGCTGAGAGAGCTGGGACTGTTCAGCCCTAAAAACACCCAAAATGAAGGCAAGACTTTACTTCCATCTGCAGTGACCTAACAAGAAACTGTAGCAGAGATGGAAGGAAATGCCCTTGGAGCGCACATGAAATAGACAGCAGATGTTGAAACTACAGAAATTTTAAATGGATAGTAAAACAGAGAGGATTATCAAATAATGTATGGAACCAGTTCACTAGAGAGGCTGTGGCACCTGCATCATTTACCATATTGGAAACCTGTATGAGACCCTGAGCAGCCTGATATAAAATGACCAGATTCTGAGAAGAAACTTGTACTGGCTGACATTTAGAATCACCTCCAGCCTAGATTATTTTTGTGAGTCTATTTTAAAAGTCCATGAAATAAAGAAAAAGCAAGCTCAATACAACTATTCTTATATTTGTCCTTCAGAAAAGGATCTAACAAAAAGAAAGGAAATTATTCATTCAGGCAGGAATGTATACAAATACTTCTGTTGTTTGTGTATTCTGTTTCTTCTGCATAAAGTTCAAAGGGACAAAGAGGGGAGCTGCTTTCTCTGTATATTCTTCAATATTTATAATCTTTTATGTGCTTGAGCACTGAATACATCATGTTTGTACTCAAGCAAGTAAAGATCTCAGAAGGAACAAGGACAATCTCTTCATTTACCTACGCTGCTCTGGCTCCCAGATGCCCTTTAGCATGATATTTAAAGCCTGTCATTATTTCCTGCTTCAGCACAATTAATCCTCTTTTTCTATCCAGCCTGTTTTATCGTCTTCCTATCTCTTTTTTATATTTCAACCTTTTCCACTTTTCATCCTAGCTAAGGGCTCTTCCTCTTCTCAGTTTTATCATTCTTTGATATTAAAATAGTTTTGTAGTGGCATTATTTCATGTTTGTGTCATGGCTTTTTCTTCATTTCCTACAGTTTAGTTATGTTTTATTATCTTTTATTACAGGTTTTATGATCTCATCCAATCCTAACTACTACAGATATTTGGTGTATATAGTCTCTTGAGAATTGCCTCTTGAAGAGAACCTTCACATTTGATGTTTCCCCGCCCCCCCCTCCATTTTATAGAAATATTTTAATTTCCTAACAGAGGACAAATATATCTGTGTTTGTTTCTTTCAATTTGCTAATGATTTTTCAAGTAGACTGGGAAGTTCTATACACTTATGCTTTACCTTAGTGCAGATTTTTATCTGATGTTCTCTGCAAATATTTATTGTCTTTATCATACAACAAACTGATGTTGATGCCATATTGTGTTCAACACTAGATAGAAATTTGGTACAATTTTTTCATTTGAATGTATGCCTGCCACATATACTGGAGAATACTTGGTGTTCCTCACAGTCCTTGTAAAGCAGAAAGAAATAAGGTTAGAATAATCAGCTTTAACTGCAGACTCACCAGAGTGAGTACCAGAGGTGTAACTACAAAAAGAATAGAAGTTAGTCTTATATAATGCAGTAAAAAACAACAACAACAGAAAAAAGCATCAAAAGAAAAGGCAACTTTATGAAAGATGTAATCAGCGATGTATAATACTAATGAATCATCGTATCTCAGTAAGATATCTCTATTGTGACAATAGAGACATCCCACAATTGTGGCTGCTCAAGACAAGTTCAGGTAGATAAGTTATCAGCTGCTTGGGAAATCGTCTTCTGAAGTTCGTAGTAATAAAAACATACCTATTTTTAGGTTTGCTTGCCTACAGTTTTAGGCAGTTCATCAAACGACAAGAGTCCTTTGATGAGCAGTTGAAAAATAGTACTTTGATATTTACATATACTTTGCCATTTGTATTTAGGAACATTTCTTGAAATTTTAAAATACATACTAGATAATCATACAGAATAATAGAGCTAATTCTTCTATTTTACCATTTTTTCAGGTTTCCAGTGTGATGTCATCCAGGAAAAAAATTTTGGAAGATTCAGTTCAGACTGGAAGCCAGGACAGTTATGGAGAGAAACTGTGAAACATATGCTACATTTGTCGTTAAACAGAACAATAATTTATCTTTAAGGAATGAAAGAATTTGTTACGTGATGAAATGAGCAGTCATACAATGCAGACATAGGAACATTTGGATCACATATCATTTCAAATACTCTTTAAAACTGTATGTAGCTGAATTTCTTGCTACTCAGTCACCTGATAGGCAGATGTGATTAGAAGTGTATATTAAACTAATTGTGACTAAGAATTTAGATCTCAAAGTGTCTCTGTTCTCACAGAAGCAAACTGGTAAGTTATATTGAAGATGGTGTCTACGATGAAATCGCTCCTGGCAAAGACACATGAGACTTTCTTTTAATGTACCATTAAAACCTCCTCCGTCTCCTTAAACCAAAAGGTTGTTCACCTGAGCTCTCAGCTCTATAAAGATGTTTCACCACAGAGAATTACCTTTTCTGGGTATTTGATGAGGAGGGCTGATGGGTCTCAGCAGAGGTTACTGTGTTCAGCAATTTGCATGTCACAAGCTCTCATCTCAACATGGAAATCAAGTCAATTTTTCACTGTCATTCTTTCCACTTTGTGCTCTAACCCTCTGAAAGCATCTTCCCCAGTGAAACTCATACCAGCCACTCACATTGTAATTATCTGAGCAGCCAAAAGCCCAGTGATTTATTGGCTTTATTCCAGCTGGGATAAAATGTAAATCTGGATAATAGCTGTCATTTTCAGGTTCAGAGCTGGGAATGTGAGATAGAGATTGATTTTTAACTGTCCATTTCCTTAGCTCAGAACATTATGCAGTGTTTCATTTTGGCTTGTGCTGAATGTCTCTCACTGCAGACACAACAACATCTGACCACATCAGGGTGTCTTAGGCCTTTTAAATTGCTTTGTTCTGGCACCTCCCAGAAATTCTCCATCAAAATAATTTTTAATTTGGGACTGAATATTCTCCAGACTAGACAATATTTAGTAGGTTGTGGGTTTTTCTCTTTTCTTTTTTATCTCTGCCTCTCCCTCCCTGCCACCCATGGCACTGAAAATTTGCAAGGTCAACTTGTAGATTATAGCATTGGTCCATTAAGTTATTATCCAAGAGAAGTAGAAAGTTGAGGAATATTAACACAGCTGTTGATGTCTTGTCTTCATATCAATATTTATTTTATGTTTGTTCTGGTTTATACATGGCAATCTGCTTGGTACATAATGAAAACCCTTTTTCAGTTTTACTACGTATTAAACAGATTTCATAATGCCATACTGGTTTATTCTGCATTTGAACTGCCAGTATTGAATATAGAGGAATATAATTTGATATGGTTTCTCTGCAGTAGTGTATTATTCAAATTGGATTTTACATGAGTGGTTGGTAACATGGAAGAAAGATGCTGTTAATGTTTATGTATTATATTGATATCACTATCCTTCCTACATAAGATGCGTTAACTAATGTACTCTTCCATTTTTTTTCTCTGAAGCAAAATTTGCTAGAAAGTAGTAACAAAAGCTCTTCATAAAGACACGTCTATGATCAGTAAAGCAAATAGTTCTAAAATGCCATAGATAATATACAGTGCTCAAAGGATTACTCTTATCCTCATAGTTCTTTTTCTGAAAGAAGTTACAGAAATAGACTAAAACTGAAAACAAACACGCATTTGTGTGAATCATTAATGCAGAAAGTAGATTTTGAAAAATGAACTTCAATGAATGAAAACATACAAAATCTTTTTACAGATAATAGAAAATTCTCTTTTCTTTCCTAAGTATTTTAAATTAAATTTAATCTTTACATAATAATGTGGTATTGGCCATGTAATACTTATATTATATATTATATATAATATAAGTATTACATACTTAGTAGAATTTATTCTGTAATTGAGAATAAGATTGGTTTTCCATAATTAAAACTTCCTATTCTCCCTTGAGATATGCACACACACATGAACAGTCAAAATCTATTAAATCCTTCTTCCCTTAAACATAGCCATCCTATTACTACCAGTCTCCATTTTGCATTATGCAGTGAACATAACTGTTCCTGACAAGAAGTCTGTGCAGTCAGTAGTATTCTAGTTGTTACCTCTTCTTTGATGAAAATGGACATGTTTAAAATATAAATGATACTTCTCCCGACTTGCAAAATGGGAACATATTTTACATAGAAGCACATTAGCTCTCTTTTTAAAATAAGAATTCATTTAGTTTATATTTCAAATATTTTTCTTTTTTTTGAAATTAATTAAAGTCCATTTGTGTTGTGGTTTGAAAAATGGTCTGGCAACAAGCTGTTCTAATGCAGTAACTACATTATTTTATTATCCATTTACTGCTAGAAACAACTGAATTGCTAGTTACTAAGGGAATTGCTATTGTTTTAATTTGATACAGTGATTACACAGAATGATGATTTGGACATTAGCTAGATTTTCAGAAACTTTTTACCATTTAATAGTGTGGGCCTAGATATGTCACAGTGACAGTCTGTTGTTGTTCACACACCTATTGAGTTTCTCCTGAATGCATCTGTACTTGGTAAGTTTTTGTCTTAGGTGAAATGATGCTAGAGATCACTGCAGTTAACAGTACTTGTTTTTACAGAAGTCCATCATTTCACTAGCACTAAGGATGTTCTGCGGGCTGACATTTCATGTTGTTTACCACCTGCATAATATTTGAAAGAAAGTGTCTTTCTCCACCAAGTATGTTTTGTTTGGGTTGTTTGTTTGTAGAAGATCATTCTGTGTAATGGAATTTAAAATAATATACTGTTAGGTTAGGGGAGGATGATTGTTTAGCCTTTTGTAACAAAATGATTAATAGTTGATATTTAATTATTTCAGTTTGTGTTACTGGCTCTGTTCCTCTGAATCAGTTTCACCTTTGCAGATTGATAACAAGTTTGCATAACTTTTCTTAAAAGTAATAGTTGATATTTTTGAAAGGAATATTCCTAATATTCTTGTAGAAGTTGAGAATGCAATGTATTATTTTGTGGTAAAACTAAGGAACCTTTATTTGTAGCTGTATGGACCATAAGACACAAGTAGATTTTGGAAGCTGGCATCATCAGCATTTTTTCACAGCTCCAAACTGTGTCTGTGGGCTGGTATGTTTTTAAACTTGAACAGATTCATCCCTTTCATACATATTTTAGCTCTCTATGTCCCTTAGGAAATTCTTTTATTTGCAGCTTGAGCATTTCAATTGCAAATGTGAATAAACAGATGAGGTGGAAAGTCTATGAAGAAAGTATTCTAAATACAGTATTTGTGAAGATTTGTAGGTTTTCAGTCCCTTCCATTAATTTGTTAGGTGTGCTACTTGATCTCAATCATACTTAACTATCTCAAGAATAATCTGCCATGGTTTTGAAGTGCTTCGTCATTGTAGACACAAAGCCATATACATTTATTTTTTCTAAGAAGAATATAATCTTGGACAAATTGGAACAATCTGCTTTGAGCCCTCTAACTCATTTTCATTGTTGGTTTTTTCCTTTGGTTAATAAAGCAATATAGCAAGCTGTGCTGCCTAAAGTTTCACTCATTTAAATACTTCTTTTGCTATTCTTACCCTTTATTTCTCCTCAAATTGTAAATGTAGGCTAATGAGGTAATTTCAATTTATCTAAATTGAGTGTTTGGAGTTCTGCACTACAGAAAACAAGAATTGCACCTGAAAGATCATAAAAAGAATGCATTAATCTGGTTTTAGGTTTTTCAAGTATACACATGAGTTTACCAAGACCCCAAGTGACATAGATATTATGCAAGAATATAACTGTCTCTCTTCCTTTCTTCTCCTTCCCCTCACTCTTCCCAGCCCTTCCTTTCTTTCATTCATTAATAGAAACCTTTATTTCTGTAGCTTTATCTTAGGTTTTCCTAAAGTGTCTGAGGGAAGAGAACAACTCAGGAAAATGGGTTTTTGCTGGTTTGATATTGACATGTGTCCTGTGCTTTTCTCTTCCTTTCATTTTTACCAAATTTTGTATTCTAGGCTGTTAGACATTTGAGAATAGTATATATTTCAATCAGTTCCAGCTCTCTTTCAGATGGCACATTTTACAGAGTGACTGCATGTAAGGTAAAATAAACAACTGCCCCAGGAGAATCCCACATTTTCCTTCCTTTCATTGCTTATAATCTAATTATAATGAAAGAAGAAACTCTAAAATATTATTTCTGTAAGCTGGCCTGCCATTAGGTAGGAAATTGTGAACATTTTGTAAGCATTAACCCAAATTCAAATCCAACATGACAGAAGCCGTAGGTCTTTAACTGTCTTTATTTATTGCCTTGTAACATTCACATTAACATAGACTTTCAATACTAATGGACTTTGCTGTGCCCTAATGATTTTTAGGGTCTGATTTAATAGAATAATTATAGCTCACTGCTCATAGAGCAGTTTACCAAAAGTTTCACAAGTACAATATTAGCAATTTCTGTTTGCTTCCCTGATCAAAGTACAAGAATTTTTATGAGAGATAAGATAGATAGATAGAGAGATAGACAGAGAGATAGACAGATAGATAGACAGACAGATAGATGACAGAAGTTAAAGAAATGAAGACTATATCAACAAACCAATATCTTTGTCATTTCAGGATTCTGTGCTTTATGGAGGACATAATAGAGTAGCAATGAGCAAATATAAGTCACAGATGATGCAGGACTGTGGGGCAACAGTGATCAGGTATGAATACAAATTGCATCTCAAAACTCAACAGTTGTTCCAAACTGAAAAGAAAAAAAGAAAAACCCTCATTAAAATAAAGGAGAAAAATTATTTTTAGCAGGCTTTTTTGTGTCAGGCTAAGTATTAAAGTTTTAAATATCACTTTAAAGGTGAAATGACATGAAAAGTTTTGTTGAAGATAATGAGAAAATTCGAAGTGAATTCTCTAAGATTAGGCTGTATGTGAACAAAAATCCTGGGTGGAAAAAAGAAACATAGGAATCTGAATTATTCCCGTGGTGACCTGTGTGAATGATATATTTTAGCCTGAGAAGCCAACTTAAATAGAAATGCTGGCAAAAACTAATACACCAGATTTATTTATCTGACTGCTGCTTTCTCCAAATGGAAGCCTGACTTTCCAAATTACTTTCAATTTATAAAATGTTTAATGTAGTAATATTTCTTTTTATGATGATTTAGAATAAACTGAAGTCTTACAAACCAATATTTACTCAATAAATTTCCTTGTGCTGAAAAGTTTCCAATCTGCGGAAACCAATTTCATATATAGTGAGAGAGAAAAAAAAGTGACATATGTTTACAACAGGAAGCTCCTCTGATTCATTTATAGATAACTGCATTCTGTCTGATCTGGAACATCAACATTGATTTATCAAAATTTCATAATTGTTTATAGAATTCTTTCTCTGGAAAAACTCTTAATTTCATTAAAAAATAAAAACTCCACACAACAAGGTCTACTAACATATAATGCATTTGAAGCACAAGATAATTAATTTGTGATTGCAAATTTCTAGAATATCTTAATGTCACATCAATGTTTACAACAAGTGAAGGACAGAGGATCAAAATGTTTTATTCATGAACGCATATACATTTCTTCACCTTCCCTGACATTTTTACTAACTTCATACAGTTTAACATAAGAAAAAATCAATTATAACTTCCAAAGCTGGAAATTTAATTTTCATTGTCAAATATTCACCTTAGATACCTGTAAAAACTGGACTGTACCTTTAAATGTGCGTACCAGATGGAGTTTCAAGTGAGAAGAGGGACCTTTTGGGTCCTTGTCATGACATAATCCCAGCTGCTAACTAAGTAGCATGCAGCTGGAATGCAGGAAAGAATTAAAAAAAGGTACAACTTGTGAGTTGAGATAAGAACAACTTCATAATTGAAACAAAACAAAAAAAAAAACAAATATGGAAAGGGAGATAAGAAAAAAAGAGCGGGAGAAATAAACCCCAAGCAGACAAATGATGCACAATATAATTTCTCCTCACCCACTGACTGATGCTCACCTTGTCTCCAATCACCAGTCAGCAGGTCCTGGCCAAGTTCCACCAGTTTATATATTGGGCATGATGTTCTATGGCATGGGATTTCCCTTTGGCCAGTTTGGGTCAGCTGTCCTGGCCAGGCTCCCTCCCAGATTCTTATGCACCTGCTCACTGGCAGATGATGAAAAACTGAAAAACCCTTTACTTAGGATAAGCCCTGCTCAGAAACAACTCAGCCATCTCTGTGTTATCAACATTATTCTTGTACTAAATTTAAAATCAGCACTGTAACAGCTGCCATGAAGAAAACGAACTCTACCCTAGTGAAAACCAGGACAGCCCTTCATGACTATTTGAAATACAAGGTTTCAATAAGAACACATTTTAAGATTCTGTTAAGCTTTCCCCTTGAAATCTGAAATACCAGTTTGTTCTTTACAGCTATTATAAACCCATGATAGGCTTAATTATAGTGAATTAGCATTATATTTTTGTGTTTGGGTTTTTTATATAAAAGAAACATAGTAATATATAGCAGATAAAAGAAATAATCTCTACTTTTCTGAATGTCTTCTTATTGCAACAATTTTTTTTTTGCAGTCTTATAACACTGTAGGACATTCTATATTGTATGTGGTATGCCATTAGTGAGGTCAAAGGGTAGCTGATGGATTTGTCGTGAGTCTGTAGAAAAACCTGTGGATTTTGAGAAAAATTAGCTATTTCCTCACCCTACCTTTAAAACATCAATTTACATACTTCAAATATTTTTAAATAATGGTGTATTTACTTATGATATAAAATTAATGGGAGAATAAGAAATGCATGTGTACACATATTATAGGAAAAAACACTGTGTGTTGCAGGACAAGTACAGTGCTGTGTTAGAGCTTCCATGTCTCAGAAATCTTGTGTATAGTGCATACATGCTGTAAAGGACATGTGAAGTGCATATACTTGTTCATTGTGTAGACAACCAGCACAGGAACACTTTGTTCATGTGTTCTCTATAAACTGAACCCACAATTTTGCAGAACTAAGTCAATGAAGACAGCGGTTCCCAAATGTTCCTGTCAGATTTAGAAGACATGTACTGTAATAAGTCTCTTAAATTTGACTCTCAGAGCTCATACATTTTGTTTCCCCCCAAGAATATATTTTATACATAGATATTTTTATCCAATTAATTCAGATCTGATCTTCCCAGATGAAAACTATAAGTTTATATCATGTGCTGTTTGGATTCAAACTATGCTGTTGACATACTCTGCTTTCATTTTCATTTCTAAAAGTAATAAAATTCAGAAGCTGGGGCAATTATAAAAAAGCTGTGTATTCCTTCATTTTTCTCTTTGCTTCTTGCAGAGCAAAGGCACTAGCATATAAAACTTCTCCTGATTATTTCTTTGGGCTATATGGGTAATTACAGAATAGATGATGGAGTAGCATAAAGATTGACAGAAAATCCTTAGAAGCAATCTAAGTTTGTCTTTTCTAATGTATATGCTCATTAGTAGTCTGTCCATTTTTTATGCAGAACTTTCTAGGATGACTCCAGGCTGTTCTTAGCCTCAAAAGGGTCCTCAGTAAACTGCAAAGAAGAAATACTTTTTTCCTCTGCTGCACTTTCATAACTGTTATGTTACTGTCAAAAGAAAATTCTCTTCACCAGTCAAGCACTCTAATACCTCAAACAATTGTCTTTTTAATTTCTCCTGAACCTTATTAACTAGGTAAAATGTCTTGTCCATGTATTTGCTGTTTGCTTTGTATGCTAAAATAATTCTTAAAACCCACCATCTTCTTTGCATGATAGTACACTATTTTCAGTGAGGAGTAGGAACTCAGTCCTGGCTCCTGTGGCATAGGACTTAATGCTGCCGTCCCCTTAAACTCATAGTTTTAACCTGAGTCTTCTGAACACCACATTGCTACAAGAAGTGGAAAAGTAAAATTATACTTTTCATCAGCTTTTCATATTATAATGTTAATTTTTGTGTCACCACAGACCTAGGAATCAAGGTTTCAGTTTACATATTATATAAAAACAAAGCTATGGAAAATGGGTCCCTATTATAAGCAATTTGCAGAAAAACGTATGACTGGCAGACTCTGAAGCTCTGAGGAAGTGTTAGGGGTTATGTAAGTTTTACAGAAAAGNAGCGGGCAGCCTGCTTGGCCTTCCCCTTTTGTTCTCGTAATCACCCAGCCATCATTCTCTGCAACACACCCAGGGAAAAAATTCCACCAGGGAGAAGAACCGAAAAGGAAAACTTTCAAACCCCAACATACAGACAAAAATTAACTAGTATAGAAAAAAACTGTGGGATGGTGCT
This sequence comes from Rhipidura dahli, assembly GCA_013399225.1. Classification (NCBI taxonomy): domain Eukaryota; kingdom Metazoa; phylum Chordata; class Aves; order Passeriformes; family Rhipiduridae; genus Rhipidura; species Rhipidura dahli. The sequence goes on along the minus strand of VXAC01000232.1, from coordinate 20,385 downwards.
CTGACATTCCCAGTGAGAGGGGGAGCATAAGGTGCCAAAGGTAAATGATTACAAGGTGACAGAAAGTACAGTATCAGAAGATAATTCCAAATGCTGAAGGTGAAAGAGATGTTAGGTAGGTTGGGGATAATCCATTATATGTTTGAAGAGAAGTGGTGTTCTTGACTCCATGGAGAAGGGTAAGCCAGCAGAATGTCAAGAAGAGTGACACTGTCAAAGTGACAAGGGAGAGAAAATCACTGCAGCCTCATTTGAAATGGACAAAAGTTGTGTTAGACAGCAGTTTTCACAAAAAGGAAAGAAAAGGATGTTTCAGTAATTGACAAGTTGACAAGAGCCAGGATGAGTGTTTTAGGTATGGGGTCTGACAGCAAAGGCTGGTCCATGATTTATGAGCACACACAGAAGTGATGACCTCAAGAGCTTGGACCTAAGTTAAAGATCCACGCAAGAAATGGTGCAACACAACAAGATGAATTATGTGAGAAGGGAATCCAGAGAAAATAGTGAAAATTTGATCATTTTCTGCTTTTCATGGTGAATATTAGTAACCACAAAAAAGATTTCTGTAGTACAATGCAGTATGATGGAACATAAAGTATTTGTCAGTAACTTATGCATAAAGACACCTATCTATAGCTTTTCATAGAATTTAATGTGCAAATATATATATAAATATATATGTATAAATAAAAATGTAAATAAATACATGCATGCATAAAATTTAATTAAGCAGCAGATTTTTAAGACCACCCTGCAGCAGGCCCTTGGTGATTTGTTTCTCACCACCTATTTTCAATATTCAGTTGCTAAAGGAATCAATTAATTCTTTGGGTTCTCCCCATATTTCATTATGTTCCTCAAAAGCTTCCATGTTTCTGTTGGACTCACCCCCTTTCTCACTCCATATCTGAGTTCCTGAGCAATTACAGGAACTCATTTCTACCTCATGTTAAGCTAACCATGATTTACATCAAGTTCAACTTGGTGTCTTGGACATTCTGCCCTTGAGGAGAGAGACCAGGAATGTTGACAAATGATCAAGTCACACATTTGGTGGAAAGTATTATTTGTACCACTGTGAAATATTCTTAGTCTACTAGTCTGTCATATTGTCAGAGCTTTCCCAGACTCTCCAGACAGCCCATGTTTCTTTGCAAGTACCATGGGTGTTGCTGTACCCTGTTCTCCACGTGAAAAGCAATGGATAAATTTTAGCATTCAAGAAGAAGCCATGGGCTGAGACCACCGCCCACAGGGGGAGGGGCATGGCATCTCCCCCGCTTTTGGACCCTTCTCCCGGTTTTCTGATGCATATTCGTGAGGTTAGTTGACTATGCATCAGAGCCAAAGGTTCTCAGGTATCTCTGTTTTATAGTTGGTTCTGTTCACCTGGGTCCTCTCCTGTTCTCTCCCCATTGGTTGGATCTACCTCACCCCTCCCAGGGCACAGAAAGGACATGCAGGAGGCACCAGGTGCCATTCTGCATCTGAGTACAGTTTGCATGCTTGTTCTATTTTCCTCCATGAGGGAAATAAAGAGTTAATTCAGGTTCAGAGTGGAACAGAGTTCCTTCTCCCTTTGCCATGGCCCGTTGCTGTTTGCCTACACGGAGCCCCCAGGCATCTCTACCAGGGATCAGAACTCTGCCCTGACTCCGCCGCCCTGATTGCTGGCGCTGGGCGAGTTACACAGGCAAGAAGAAAATGTCTAGCAATGCAGCCCTATACTTGGGTTTGTAAGGGTCTAGAGCACTTCAAATTCCATATTTCTAACTTGGTCAATCAACTACATCACATCAACCCAGAATCTGTTACAATGCAACATAAGAACCCACTTTAAACCAATAAATGACTCTGGCTGAGCTTCCACACTTTGTTGATATTCCATTACTAGTCCTGGCATTTGGGAAGCAAAACCTTTTGGTTAACCATCAAATGAAAAAAATCGTTAATAAGCTGTTAACCACTAATCATGTACAAATATTCTAAATGTGAACAACTCCATTTAAAAATTATTGTGTCATAATATAAACGTAGTTTTTATAGTCTAGTCATCTCTGATTATAATGAATGGGGCCTACAGTCCATTCATCCCATCCATAGGGACAAGGAAGAATGGATGGACACGATGTGGTGTGTCCTCAGTTAGTTTTAGAAATGTTTCCTCCTTCCTCACTCCTTACTCACAGGAGAATTTTATGGTTAAATTCTTTAGATAGACCAGCAAATTGAAACCAAACTATCTTTAATTTTTTATGAATTTTTAGCAATATTATCAATTAGAAAAAATAACTGTTTTTTCAATTAACATATTGGCAACTTTTGGGTCACATTCATTTTAACATCTGGAAAAAAAGTTGGGGTTTTTTTTAAAGTCCAGCTACTGAAGCACTAATTCCTATATTGTGTAGGTTTTTTGCAGATGTTCCACTGTCATCTCCAGGAGAATATCAGTGCATTGGACTGATAGTAATATCTATACTTCCCTTATTTTTAAAGGTGTCATAATAAGCCTCATTTAAAATAGGCACATTTACAGTGGAAAATCCCTCTGAAAAGTGTATCTCCAAACCAAGAAAAAATAGAACTTGCATAATGAACACATTGTAAGCCATTTTACAAAAGTCAAAAATGACATCTTAATTCCTCACAAAAATTATTTCTTTTCTGCAATACTGTAATCTGTCCTTTTCATATAAAACAGCTCTACCTCTGGTCTTACATTTCCTGGAGGCAGCTGATAGTCTTGACATGTCTTTATAACAGATGATTACAATCAGAGTCTCATGTAATTCAGTATCTGTTTTCAAAGAATAAAGTTTAATCTAATAACATTTTATTAAATTCTCAGTTCCTGTAGGACTGCTTTGGAAGGATATTCAAGGGAAATCATTTTATTTGGGAGCTCAGCTGCTGGTTACCCTTATCTTTCCAAATGAAAATTTATTTCAATGTAACAGTAGTTAAATTTTGATATTTTCTGAGTGGGAGATTTTGTGTGTGCACACTAAATTTTCAGCAGAGACTACATGACCTGAAACAAATTACTTTATTTCTTTCATTAATCAAAATATTAACTCTTTTCTGCTTGTATATTACATTTTACAGGGGAAAATATTTGAAAGTGCTACAGCAGTTTAGTAGCTCAGTTTAGTATCTTAGTATCTCAGTTTCTCAGTGAACTGTGAAAAGGACATTTTCATAGCAAGGAATATATACTTACCAAGACTTCCTAAAACCTTTCATTTCAAGAAAAAAAAAAAAAGTTAAGTTTGCTGAAGTACCTTATTAGATACACCAACTCTCCTTACATAAAAGGATATACTTTCAAGGTTCCCAAGGGGTCTCTAGGAGCGAGGACCTGCACTTTCAGGAAGAATTCAAACTTGTATCAAGCAATTTATAATCAGAATAGATAGACTGGCAAAGAATGAGAGAAATAAATCATTATCATAAGAAAGCATTTTTCATAAATGAAATATTAAGAGCTTGATGAAATCCCAAGGCTAATAAAACACGTGGTTTCAGATCTTTCAGGAAATTCAAGAATTCTGAGAATCGCTTTCATTTCTTAACTGAACTATTCATAATTCCCTTGCCTTGCCTTTCCTTGCCTTGCCAGCATATTTACAATACTTCTATTTAATTACTTCTATGACCTTTAATCATGAAAGATATATATATGCAGACTGATTGACTATTTAGAGTATAAGTCTTGTAAACAAATTTTCCTTTAGACATTAAAAGGTGATAAAAATGAAAACCAGATTTCTTAAATCTACTTTTGTATCATCATATTTTTTAATTGCAGTTTCATAATTTGAAATATGTGAAGAACAATTTTTCCATACTTTACATGATATATGGAGGGACTAACATTTTAAAACAAAGTCTGTGTACCAGATCCATCTATACCATTTCAGGAAAAAAGTTCATGTTTTTAGAGCTAAATTCTCTGACTGTACAAAGACCAGTAGATTGCATTTGCTCCTTCATCACTGTAGCAGATGTTATAACAACCAAAGATTGCTGTATAGACACAGCTGCAGAGACTACAGAGTGGATTACAAAACTTTGCAGGAATTTGTGCACCTTCTGGGTCAGTTTAATCTATGCACTTAGGGATGTGCTGACATGATACTACACAAGATTTTGTCTTTACATACACCAGCATGAAGGACTAAATTGCAATATGGCCTTCACTGTCTTTCAGCTACTGGATTGACCGGAGCATGTATTGTCTTCTTTAGGAAAAAAAATTAAATACTTTCTTTTAAACCATAATAATATTTTGTTGTGTTCAGATGTCTGAGCCAGTGTAAGAAAAAAATCATAAAAGTACTATATATAACAGCATGCTGGGAGTACTGAGAGGGATGTTGTGAGATATGGTTTATCTTTAACTACCATGCTCCGCTGCACTTTCTAGCTTTAGAATTAGCTGTCTGAGGCTGGGTCTCATTGTGATGAATCCAGGAATGAAGTTACGTCAGGTAAACAGAAAATGAAGGAACTTTATAACAAAGATCTTCATCCTCCTTCACATTTTGTATTTTTCTTCACTTCATGCTTTTTTGCCTTATGTATCTTTTTGAAGCACTGGTCTTTTGGTAATTTTTAATATAATCCGTGTTATAAAAAAAGTAAGGTAGGTAGGCATGTTTTTTTTTTTTTTTTCCCAAATGGAATTATAAAATTTAGTGGGATTTTGTTTACATTTGTTTGAGGGGTGTTTTTGTTGTTTGTTTTGTTTTGTTTATCTGGATAAGTGTGCCATTGTCCTTAGCTAAGTGTTAAATGTTTGCTCCCTTCTCAAGCCAAAAACCTGACTGCTTCTGACCTGTTGAATAACTGTTTGTATTAATTCTTAACAATAGGCGTTCTATGTGCTAGTAAAACGTGTTTTCTGACATTTGTCAAACTGAATATGAATTACAGCTCCAACCAGCAGACATAGAGCACATCCTGTTTCAGAACTGATGAGCACTGGCTGAAGGCATGATTTGTTTTCTAAGACAATAAAAAGTCTAGTGACGTCATTTACAGAAGGGTAGAAAACTCTAGAAATTTATTAACTGGGCATTAAGCATTGAACCCCTTAAAGTAAAAAAGCTACATTATGAAGAAAGATTGAAAAACATAGTGTTCTCCCATGACCATGTGGGGAAAATACATCAGGAGATCGAACAGGTAAGTGTAATATTATTAAATAAATAGCATGGGTGATTCAAATAATATCCAGGGAAGACAATACTCTTTAAAAATTAACTTCCTGTATTCTTAAGATTTTGAATAACTAGAGAAACATATATGTATCTCACCTTCGGCTTAGTATTTTGAAATAACCTCCAAAGAACCCCCTCCCTAGTTTCAGTTATATAGCATTTCATTCCAGATATGGCCACATGTAAATAGATTAGTCCCTTTACACAAAACCCACGGCTGCCCAGCCATTTTCATAGCTGTCAGTGTTGCAATCATTTTTGATTGTGTTTTCTCAGTAAACAAATGGAGGCAGAGATTCAATTACAGAACTGGTCGTGAGCAGCAGTGGCACTGAATTGTACTGTAGGCCAGAGTTAATTCCCTGTTGCTGGAGCAAGAAGGCAGCAGAGCAGCAGGGCCTTGGATCAGAATTGTAATTGCCTCCTGAAGCTGAGCATGATATGGCTCTGTTCATCAGATCATTGGGAGGAACAGGAAAATAGCAAAATTTTCTTCTTTAAGAAGATTGGACCTAAGCCTGATATAAATGGGGAGCAGTTGTAAATAAAACAACTTGACAGTTTAATACTTTTACTGGAAATACTTTTCAGCCATATAAAACAGTGAAACTATAGTAGTGGAGATTTACCACTTATCAGCTATTAAATCATTTCCTCACAAAGACCATTTGGATTTCCATTTATTGGTAAGTAAGTAAAAATCTTACAAAGAACAGAATATATTTTATGTTAGATTCCTCCTCTGCTGCATCTTTGTTACTCTTATCTTTCTTAAACTTTATTTATTTCATTTGCTGCTTATTATTTTCCTTCCAAATGTATGGCTTATTTGCAAGTCTGTTGCATTTTAATTTTAACTTCAGTTTACATTTATGTATCTTAGAAATTTCTAAGTAAGTTATTTTGTTTGGTTTTTTGATTACTCTTTGTTGGGCTGACTCTTTGTTTGGGGTTTATTTTGGCTTTTTGAGGAGTGACATTTCTAGCAGGCTGAACATCAGTGTAGCTTTATGTAATGAAAGAGATAAACATAATACCCTAAGACTAGTCTATACAATAGTTTATTATTATATTAAATTTGGTACATAATTATATTAAATGACTGAAGCATTTAATGCAGTCATGTATCTTGCATTTCTACATTTTACATTGTCAAGCCAGCCCTTTTCACGAGTGTTCCTATTTTTTTCTGTTTTAAAGATTCCCTAAAAGCTCCAGTCCATTTCCACAAAGAAGATTTGCATGCTAAGTTCCTCCTTTTCGTTTCTTTTCTGTCTCAAGGGTTCTGGTTGGGAACATTCCATACCTAGCTTAACTTGGCCCTTCACAACTCTTGTGTTTATCTTTCATCAGGCATTTTGTGTATCCTTTATTTTGCTCTGAATCAGTTTCACTAAGTAGTCTACATGGAGGTATTTTCATGCATTTCCAGTAGCTTGAACTACTACAGGCTCATCTGTTCTGGTTTTACATGCAAGTTTGAGTACAGTTTTTCCTGTAGTTGCTCTTTCACCTTCCTCTTTGCCATNAACAGGTGATAACAGCTAACGGTCCACAGCTGGTGGTAATAGAATACATCTATTTTTAACCTAGGACACCATCTTTTTCCGTCCTCTCCCTACATATGGAAAAGGCCCCATGTTGGATGGGGTTTTGAGCAGCCTGATCTAGTGGAAGGTGCTCCTGCCTATGGGAGGGGGGGCTGGCTCTATATTATCTTTAAGGCCCGTTCTGCCCTAGGTGACCCAAAAATTGTGTGTTGCATATTTTTTTTTAATCAATCCTTGCAGTATGTTTTGCTGTCTCTTTAAGGCTTGGCAACCTGCGAAAAAGAACCTGTGCATTTTACTCTGGCTCGTGGAAAGGGGAAGGTGCCGGGTCCCTTTGAAAATAGAGAATGGGTGTTCTGTCCATGCTTCTGAAGGGTGGCCTCGGCAAGGTCTCCGAGTCGCAACCTGAGAAGCTGCATTTCACTATCCAAAACTGCCTCTGAGCAGATTTCTCATCACCTTCGCTGCTTGGGTATCATTTGGGGCTTTTTCTGGCACTTGTCAACTGCTGTGAGGCAGCACAAGGCAATAGCTTTTTTGTTCTCCCTGGGCTTTGGAGACTTTCACAATACCTTCACTGCTGCTGCTTCCATTTGCTGAGGAGGGGTCAGACCCTCTCTCTGCAAGTTTTGCCAGTCACTGCCCCCAGTTCCAGCTGCACTGTGCTGAGAAGGGGTTGGATGCTGTAACTGCCAGGAAGTTTCTACCAACATTTTCTGGGCAGCATCAGAGTCTTTTGAACAAAAATATTTTCCAGGTTTTGTTTTTTCCTTGGTTGTTTGTGTGTGTGTAGGGGGCGAGGGGTAAGTCGCCTTCAGCGGTGGAGGCTCAGTTGCTGTGCTGTTTCCTTTGTACTCTCTCTTGGCCATATGGTCTGGAGTAGGGGGCTCCTCTGCCATCTTGCCTTTGTCTTCTGGGCCACGTGGGCTGCTACGTTGGCTGCCATCCTGTTTTCTTTGTTCCCAGGGGACGACGTGTCTCAGCACCTTTGTATGTAGAGGTTATTGCTCTTATCCTGGTTGTTGCTGTTAATTTTTCAGTAAACTGCTATTTTTCACTTATATCTTCTCGCATCTGTTTCTCCTTATTGGGGAAAGGGGAGTAGTTAAAACTAAGGGTTTAAACTCATTTTGGAGTTTCTGCCCTGTAAATTGTCTTAAACTAAGACACTTTCTAACCCAAGGCATTCTATGACTCTTTACCAACAAGCAAAGAAAAGTAAAGAATTAATTCAATGCTTCCCATGGGCAGGCAGGTGTTCAGCCATCTCCAGGGGAGCAGGGTCCCATCGTGTGTTACAGTTATTGGGGAAGACAAATAACATCACCCCAAATGTTCCCCCCTTCCTCCTTCCCCTTACTTTATATACTGAGCACAATGTCATATTGTTTGGAATATCATTTTGGTCAGTTGGGGTCACCTATCTTAGCTGCATCTCCTCCCAGACCCCCATGCATTCCCAATTTCCTGGCCAGTATGGCTGTACAAAAACTGGCCTTGGCTCTGCGTAAGCCCTGCTCAGCAATAATAAAAACACGTCTGTATTACCAACACTGTGTTCCACACAAATCCAAAATATAGCCCCATATCAGCCACTGTGAAGAAAATTAACTATATCCCAGCTAAAACTATTACAAAAAGAAGTTTCATCTCCTCTTAAGACACTTGAGATAAATCAGGCTTCAGACGTGCATTTCCTTTAAGTGGAGAGGTGTCTAGGCCAAGACTAAACATTTAACTATGCCAAGACCAATATATCTTGGCTGTTGAATCAGTACCACATTACAGACAAAAGTATAACATTTTCAGAGGTTTTCCTGGTATCATATCTTCTTAAAAATTAAAAAATATAGGCTATTTCTAGGAATCAAATCAAATCCAGTTGTATCGTTTTACCTCTTTTTTTTTAACAAAAATTGCATATTGCCTATTAGATTGATTCCTTTATGTTTTAGAGAAAAAAAAAAATAAAAGAAAACCAACCTGTCCCTCTGTTCTGAATATCACCATGCATATGAATGGGTGAGATGATGAAATGATGAAATAATGAAATGCAGATATCTACATCTAAATTGATTACCCTGGACATAGATTGTCATAGGCTAAAAGGTCTACGTGTTGTTGGTAAAAACAGGCAGCAGACAATGGGCAGTCTGTGAAGGTGGGGATGAATAACCCAGACTGAACTTTTGAACTCTCAGGATAAACCTGGTACTTTCTAGTTGTCATTGGTATTGGCTAGGCTGTCTGTTCTAATAACCCCTGGAGTAAACAAAATGGTCTTGTCCCGAATCCTCCACTTAGAAAATAGACATGAGAGGAAACCACATAAATCACAGGAGTCTGATCACACATTTTGCTTCTGTACAGAGACAATTTAAATTAGTAAAATCAGGGACTTTGGGATCTATAAAGAAGAACTGGTACTGAAGAAATGGCTCCCAAAAATGTGGTCTTAGTAAGATGGGGACCCAAAAAGAAGGCATCAAACAGCCTGTCTGGAGTGAAGATCATCAAAGTAGAGAAAGTTCTTGGAGACTGGGGAGTAGCATGGAAAAAATAACAGGACAAGACCCCGGCCAGTAATGCCCCAGACTGGTAGCTGTAAGTCATTAACTTTCATCCCAGTACCCCTGGTCTGGAAGCCATCTCCCTGATGAAAAGAGAATTCAAGACCTACAGAACCTAATGTATGGGTGGGTGGGCAGGTTAAGGGTGAACAACTGAGTGTGTGAGAATCAAGTAGCTTAAAACCTCAAATTTTTATTCTTTATTACACAACACTATCCAGATCCAATACATGTTGCTTTTTAAACTGCCTCAACCATGCAGTAGAAAAAGCCACTCTCTATCTGGCCCCATAAGTTCTGTCCATTGTTAAGAGCTCTGCAGAGATCAGGAAGCAAATATGCAGCTTCACTACAGAATACCAACTAATTTATTAATTGAAGAAGACTCATGTATATTTAATATTTTAGCACATAAAAAAGATCATTGCTGTCAAATGTTCAAAGGGTAATTTATGACAAGGTATTCATAGTCTTAAAAGTAATAATTAGAAATCAGAAATCATTCACATAAAAACTGCAAGAAATACCAGCTTTCCTGCTTTGGTTCATTATAACATAATGTAAAGCACAGAATTGCAGAATCACAAATTGGGTCAGGTTGGAAGGGACCACAGTGGGTCACCTGGTCCAATCTCTCTGCTCAGGCAGGGTCATCCCTGAGCACATTGCACAGAATTGCATCCAGAGAGGTCTTCAATATCTCCAGTGAGGGAGACTCCTCAACCTCTCTGGGCAGCCTGTTCCAGGGATCAGTCACCTGCACAATGAACAAGTTCTTCCTCAAGTTCAAGTGGAACTTGCTATGAATCAGTTTCAGACTGTTGCCTCTTGTCCAATTGCTTGGCACCACCAAGCAGAGCCTGGTCCATCCTCTTGACACCCTGGGAGGGTTATCAAGCGAATCATCATGCTTGTTTACAAAAACATGAAGGACAATAAGATTAATGTGATTTTTTTTTTTTTTTAATAATACAGCGGACAAATCTGAAGTTTCCAGAAATAGATAACTAGAAGGATAGGATTGAGAGGACAGAGGTGGATATTTTTTGTCTTGACTTTAACAGGATGCTGTCTGATTAAACATGCTCAGAGTAAGAATGATGAACCACGGGGAGTGGGGTTAGAAACTGGCTGAGCTGCTGGGCTTCAAGAATTGCAGCAACACAAAGTGTAGTGGGAGGTTAGAAGAGGTTGGCACTTTAGCCAGTACTGTTCAACCTCTTCGTTAGTCACCTGGATGATGGAGCAAACACATCCTTTGTAAGTTTATAAATGATGGGAGGAGCAACCCCATGCACCCTTGTTGACTGTGTGAGGGCTGACTTGGTGGAAAGGAGCTCTGCAAAACCAGCCAGGGGTCCTGGTGAATGCCAAAGTGAACACGTGTCCATGAGGCAAGAAGACTGACCAATTGATGCTCTCAGTGACAGGAAAAGAGGTAATGGGCACAGCTGTAATACAGGAAATTCTATTTAAACAAAAGAAAAAATATCTATTACTGTGAAACTGGTCAAATCAGATCAAGTTTGTTTATGGAATCTGCATCCTGGAAATAGTTAAACTCCAACTGGGCATGATCTTGAGCAACCTGCTGTAGTTGACACTGGTCTGAGCAGGCTGGTTGAACTGGATGATATCCAGAGCTGCCTTCCAGCAAAGCCACTCCATGATTCTCTGAGAGAGCAACATATAAGGCACAACAGGATCAGAATGTTATTCATCCAGTGCCTTTTATTATAAAACACAGAAAACAATTTTTTTTGCCTGTGTGAATTTTTGGTTGCAACAGACTAAGTAGAAAATATCATTATTTAACTGAACAGCACAGAAAGGTTTGAAAACTTAAAGAAAATAAATAATTATCTCCTTTGTACAGTTTTTTAATAGGGCTTTTGCCTCAGACAAAACTCTGAAAGTTCATTGTCTGTTTCATCTGACAAAACCTCTCCACTGGGGTACACTGTAAATGTTCTGATTCATCAAGTGTCGTTCTCTCTCCTGACCCTTCCTGTGCCATTTTTCAACAGCCACTTTTCATTTCCTAGTGTTTCAATCTTGCACACTTTTAATTTTTGTAAAAAATCTCACTGCTACCACTAGGGGATCTGCATTAACTCTGGTGACTTTGATGATAATTTGACACATTTCAACTGTTCTGTCTCAGCAATATGTATTTGTGTTCTCTCTACCATGTCCATGGAAAGAGGTAGTTAATTTTTAAAAAAGGAAAAAAGAAAAAATTGGAAAAAAATCCTAAGAATCCCTCACATAGAATCATAGAATCATAGAATATTAAGGGGCTTTGTAGGCACCTTAAAGTTCATCTAGTCCCAACCCACCCTCTGCTACGGGCAGGGACAAGTCCCACTAGACAAGGTTACTCAAGGCCTTACCCAACCTGGCCTTGAACACTGCCAGGGTTGGGGCATCTGCAACCTTCCTGGGCAACCTTATCCAGTGTCTCATCACCCTCACAGTAAAGAATTTCTTCCTGAATTTCACCACTTTCAGTCTGTACCATTTCTCCTTATCCTGTCACTACAGTTCCTGACTAAGAGTCCCTCTCTGGCTTCTCTGTAGACCCCCCTCGGATCTTGGAAGATGCTATGAGGTTTCCACGCAACCTTTTCTCCAGGCTGAACAGCCCCAACTTTCTCAGCCTGAAAATTCAGCCTTTCTTCATCTCTCTAGTTTATTTAGGAGATAACTTCAACACTATTACGATTTCAGAATTAGCCGTCTGACTTTAAACATTTATTTCTTTATTTTTACAAATGTATCCCTGAATATTTTTGGTAACTCTTGATAATAAAACAATTATTGTGCGTTCTTATAATCAGAAATGTGCTACTCTCTCACTCACTATACTGAAGACCTGACATATGTCAGCTAATTTATCTGTTAAGTTTCAATAAAGTTGACTCTTCTATAATTTTTCAGAATTATCAAAAGAGTACCACATTTTCTTTGTTCTGTTTTCTATAGATTAAGAATATTGTTTAAAACCACTAAACTTTTTTCTGGTTTAAAGCTTATTCACTGTACATGTATGTCTCAACTAAAATACTGTAGTTGAAGAGAGAAACTTTTCTGATAAATAATGAAGTTTCAATAGTTCCACAGACCTGATTGACAATATGGTAATTTTTCAGGGCATAAGCCTTCAATCAGCTTTTGCTACAAGCTCTACTTTTAATGATTTTGCCAGACTCTCATGCAGTTAATCATTGACATTTGTTTAAGATAATATTCAGAAGGTTGCAGAAGACACCTGTAATGAAGTAAGTTTTATACAAAAAGGGTGGTTTTTTTAATAGGAGGGTATAATTAAAATGTTTCAGCTTTTTACAGTTAACGCTTTGTCCAAGAAAAAGCAGGTGTCTTATTCTATCTACAAAAGAGATTAGATTAAATAATCTTCATTGTAGCCCTGCTCAACCTTGTCCTAAACATGCAGTGTAAATCAATCAGGAGGCTTTCAGATAGAAAACTTTATTTAAACTATAATGTAATTTGCATGAGAACAATTTCATGTATCATTTAATCTATCCCTGCATGCATTTGGTGCAATCAGTCTCTTTCCAAAGTTATTTATTTTAGTGTATATAGTCATTTAACTCTTTCAGCTTATTGCTGAACAATTTCCCCATTGAAATTATAAGGTGATGAAAAAGAGAAAATAAATACAGAAGATAATCTTAATGAAGTAGTCCAATGCCAAGAAATGTCATCGATACTAGGCATACCTTCAGACTGAGAGTTCTGTGAATATTTGTGAATATTAGCAACAAAGACTGAAGCTGAAATACCAAACCTTGCTGATATCACTTTCAGTGTTTGACGCAACATCAGCAGCAGTGAATGGGATGAGGCTCTCCAGCACTGAGATGTGTTCCTTGCTATGTTGATTTAACAGACCAGCTCTTAGCCAGATTAATGACATGAGCTGGTTTAAAAGAGAGTCTTCTTTTCTTCCTTTTTTCCTTCTTTTTCCTTTTTTTTTTTGTGGGATGCATCTGAGGCAAATGCTTAGGAGTGCCACCTTCCTTTTCCTCTTCATATATACTGCTAACGTAGTTCATTGCTTATGTCTGTGTAAATGAATGACCTTACAAACAAAGAACAAAACAAAGAAGATTAAAAGAAACATAATGGCCTTGCTTAATCCCACCTGAATTAGGCACAAGACTAAATTAGAAATATGTTTGTCAAAATTCAGTTTGTAGCATTGGCAAGAGAGAAAGTGAACAACTCAGATCCTGGTGGGCTGAATGGCTCTTTAGAAATGCTGGTGTCTCATCAATGACTGCATGCCTAGAGTCTGTTAAACATTAAAAGGCTTTTTATTTTTTCCTTTTCCCCTAAATTGCCTGGAAAAGGAATGGAAAAAAAATAGTCTGAACTTTGATATTAAACACTGTGAACTGTAAAGGCTAAATCCAACCAGGTAGAGACAGCCCAGGATAAATCTAAGTCTGCAATAGGTCTCTCTTTCCTCTCTTATCTGTAAAAGAATAAACTCTCTTAAAAAAAAAAAAAAAATCAGATTAATTTTAAGCTTAGCCACAATAAATGTTTTGAACTGCTGGTTTTTCCCAAGACAGTAGAATTAAAGGTTTCTTTTGTTCTTACTGCTTCAACTTTCTAGCATCAAGTTGTTTAAATCTCACTTCTGGTGACAGTAGATTCATTATCCAAAATCAGTGGTAGATGTCCTCAGGTTTCTGTCTCTTTCTACAGGCCACTGATCCTAAGCTTATTATTCCATGTGTGAAAATTCAGAAGACCAAGTTTTCATCTCACTTTGAAGGACTGAAGATCATTAATTTGAAGTATTTTAATTGGCCATGCATGACGAGAGCTAGCTGATTAAAATGTTTCTTCAGGGTTTTCTTGAACATTCATATTAAATTTTGTGTGATTCAAAATGCTTAACTAATTTATGTAATATTAAATTTAGATGCCTGGTAGTATACAAACTAATTGGAAAGTACATTTTGAATGCTGGGAAAAAGAATTCCTTTGCCTAGCTTATATGGTAACACATTAATAAAAAACAGTGAGAGAGATGAAACAGGAAAGGAATAGATCCTTTTTAAAAGAGGAGAAAGAGTTAGGTGAAAATGGGAATGAAAATGAAAAAGGTACTGAAGGCATACAGTTTCAGAGGGAAAAAAAAGCTAAAGGTAGTAAAATGGGAGGTAGTATATGACCAGAGACTTTCTTCAGACAGCTTTCACTGACTCCCTATAAATTTCATTCTCATTTTTAGCAATAAGTAGTCAACATGTTCTGAACTAATGTCCTTCCCTTGACTTGTCAGCTAGTCAATAATTACTTGATTTTAAATGCCTTCCAAACTGGTACATGAAATATAATGTAAATGAAAGTAAATTGAGATGAGATACCATTCACATTCATTTTTCAGCTTTTGCTTTGCCTTGATAAAGGGGGAAAAATTTAAAAGGGACAAAATCAAGGACAAGTGTGCTTGAAATGCACTGTTTTGAGGCTAAAGTATGAGTGCCTTAAATTAAGATAAAACTATGGATTGTACTGAAGAAATACGTTAAATCTTTAACCTTGTACAGTGCAGGGATGGATACAACTTATACATTTTTCCAAGTCATATTGTCAGAAATATATGTTCCAGAGTATTAACATAGTGGTAGCTGCTCATAAATATCACAGTCTGAAGGTCACATCAAGAGGCACAAAATATAATTTGAAAGTTTCCTTTTGTTCTTTCTTAGTGGATGATGCTCTGTCCTCTCACTTCGGGACATATAAGTCCACAGAGTAAGTGTTTCTCGTTATGGTATTTCTGGAAGCTGGAAGAAAGAACACACTTTAAGAAGCAATGCAATTAGTGGTAGGAACCAAGGAACCAAAGAATCCACAGGCAAACAAAGATAAAAGCAGCTTCATAATAATTTCTTCTAGAAAAAGAGATGTGTTATTTATAATGGTGGAAGTTGATTGATGATAGGCTTATCAGAGCAAGTGTTGATGACTGCTAGTATTTTTTTAGACTTGTAACCCAAAATAGCTGATATGTGATGGTTGTGCTGAGCTAGTCTGCCTGTGTCTGCGGCAGATGCTAGTCACAATATTCAATAAGCTGAGAGTGAAGAGGTATCCTGGAGAGATGGTTGATTGTCAAGGATAACTTCCTCCAAGCTCAAGAATGGCCCAACCCAAGGAGTTGCAAGTCAAAGAAAAGTGGCAGAAGGATTGTGTGGGTGAGCAAGGAGCTCCTGATTAAACTGAAACATAAAAGGGAAGTATGCAGAATATGCCCTAGAGGAGTATAAAGACATTGTCTAATCATGGAGGAAGGGGGTTAGGGAAGCCAAAGCCCATCTGGACTTGAACCTGCTCAGGGATCTGAAGGTCGACAAGATGAGCTTCTACAGCTACAGAAGCAGCAAAAGAAAGACTAGGGAAAAGGAAAGCCATCTGCTGAAGGGGGAAGGGCACCAGCTGGAATATAACATGAAGAAGCCTGAAATATTTTCTTTGTTCATTTCAATGTTTGCTTTACTTCAGCCTTTCATTAGTAAGAAAGGCCTTCAGGAATTAAGTATGTTTAAGATGTGGTGTTTTCCATACACAGTCATATACTGCATGAAGAGGGAGTTGTGTGTAAAGGTAACGTGAGTTTGTTGAATGCCATATTAATAGAGATATTTAATAGACACTTCAGAACTTGGCAGAGAAAATCAATGAAAAGTCATATGATATGACACAGACTAGAATACCTTTTAAAGGCAAATGTACTGGATACTCAAATCCAGAAGATTAAAAGTTATGTATGTTGCTAATATGTCTTTTCTTTCCCTCTTTCAAATTTTTACAGAAGCAGAAAGATGCAGAAAGATGCAGAAAGATGCAGAAAGATGCAGAAAGATAGGGCTGCCTTTTTTTTTCCCCCACAAGTGCAGTGTGGCACAGTGCTGTGGCTTAACCCATGGTGGTAACTAAGTACCAGGCACTCAGCACATGTCTAGGAGTCACGTAATGCATTTTGTTTAGGACTGTCATTGCCTACCTTCCTTCAAACTGCAGCAGAGTATAGAGAACTCTAGAGGTCTGATTCACCTGCTGACACTGCCCATTTATCACCTCTGTCTCTATAAGCTACTTTTAAATTATAGCTCTCATGAAATTGCCTAAAGTTACAAAGTGTGTAACCATGTTTAGCTGCCCATTACTTGATCAAAAGTAATCCTACAGCCTGACAGTTTAATGCTTAAAATTTGTACATATTTTGGTGATATTCTTGCCCTCATCATAAGTACATGAATGTCACAACTTCTCCCTACTAGCAGAAGTCCCTTTAGATATCTGACTGAAAGAGAAGCTCACTGTCTGATAAATTAACATGTTAGGAAAATGCAAATCTTTCAGAGCAATGCTGGCATCTGGCTGGCTACCGAAATATTACCTGGAGCAGTGTAGAGAGGCTGTAGCAGATGAACCTCTGTGCTGGATTAATGACCTGTGAGTGTTAGGAGCTCCTCAAATGCTGTTGCCTGAGTGACAGCAACTTTTCTAAAAATCACCTCAGTTAAATAACTCCTACCTGCAATACTCCAGTCTGCAACAGCTCCCATCCTCCTTTCAGATTGATTTACAGTCCAAAATGATCAAGCTCCTTAAAAGCTTCCTTATAGGAATGTAAAGTGCATCTGAGCACTCAGACTAGGTCAGTGGCCTCAATTGCCAAAGTTTGATGGAAAGTTAAGAGCAGATGTTGGGCCATTGTCAGCGCATGTAGCCAGAAAATTGGATCTTTGACATTGAGAAGGAGAAACAAACCATTAGTGATGTCATTAAATGTACTAATATACCCATAAATACACATTCTACTTAACTGTTAGTGAGGAAACAGAAGACAAAATTGTAGAAATATTTGAGCCTTAATATCCCCTCCTACTGCCTGAGCTATCATTCCTTCAGTGTTAAAATATTGTTCAGTTAACTGACTCCAGCTCACGGGTGTGGTCACTATCTGACATGTCTCTAAATGCTTTCTTCATAGCCATCAACTTACACTCTTGTGTAATAAATTGCTGGATCATCTTGTGGTCTTGAACCCCTTGCATTACCCATGTGCTTCTATGTCAGCTGAAAAGGTTGACAGTAGGAAAAACCAGGAAATAAACCTGTGTTTAACAAGCACCTTTTCTTTAACATGTCAGCAATACACATAAGCTTCAGTAAAACATGGACTGAATATAATTTCCTTTATTGTCCAAAACACAATTCAGTCTTACTTCATCCTAAATCATTCTCACATTCTGACAGCATCAGATGCTGCAGCAGTTTACAGGAACCAACATGCCTACACTGAGAGAGATACATTTTTCTCTCATCTTTTTGTATACCCCTCTCCATGGTAAGTTAAGTTTCTTTGCATATTTCTTTGTGTTTAACTGAGAAATTTATGAAAATCATACAATGTGGATTGATTACCAGAGCCTAAGTACTTTTCATTTCTGACACCTCTCTCCGTATGTATCAGACTTTCTGCATGGTAGAAGGAATTATCTATAATAAATGGATGTAATTAATATTACATTGTACAAAAAAAAAAAAAAAAGGGAAGTTCAAGGTTTTAAAAGTCATATGAAATAAGCAATAAGCATAGACATAGGGAATAAAAATATATTTTGTTCACAAATCTCATGGCAATTCAGGTTTCCATGGATTCACATGAAATTATTGTGTGCTTTTTCCCATTTTTGCTTTATGTTTTTATATACCTACAAAATACTAAACTGTAGAAAAGTTGTTTTGGTTGTGGATTTTTTTTAATAAAACTGTATTCTTGCTGTAAAAATCATACAGTATTTTTCAAATACATTGAACTTGAATGTTAAACAAAAGGTATATAGTGGATTACTTTATTACCTTCCTCTTACACAAAAAGAAAAATATTTTGCTTGCAGAAAGAACAACTTGAATAAGCAATAAACACCACCTATCTGTTAGATATTCATTCTTATGAATCAAAATTTGTTTTTTCCTCTACAATTTCTCTATTATTGACAATTTTTAGTTCCTAAATTAAAATAAATGCCAACAATTTAAATGGACAGGGCTATGATTCTTACATATATTGTAAAGTTTCATAACAGTTCATTATTTTTATTAATGTAGATTGGCAAAAAATATTATTTATGATACCTTATTATTTAAAGCATCAACAAACATCATTGGTCTGACACAAGTTTTTAACAGTAGAAAGAAAAAAAGATAGTTTTATCTCCTCAAGATCTAGGGAGGTAATAGACAAAAAAAATGAATATAAGAAGACTGAATTATTTTGTTTGGTTGGGTTTTTTTTTCCTTCAGGATTAGCCACCACATTGATAGTGGAATCTTGATTACTTGTAATTAGAATACTTGTTACTTTGACTACTGTCCACGTCCCATCATATGTCTTCATTTGGTGAGTTAGAGATCATGGAAACAGGCAGTACAGTACTTCTGTGTCTACAATACCAGTGTGAACAGAACTATTTTCTTTTCTGGTGGAGTGTGTTTTTAAAGAGAATTATGTTTCAACTACAGTGCCATTTCTCAGAACTGCCAACTGTCTAAATGTATGACTGAGACTTTTTGTAATAGTTTTATCTTGTGATTCCCTGTTGCAGGGATTTATTGACTAACATAAATTCTGTTATGTAATTGCCCTGCTCCTAAAACACAGTACATCAGTCTCTGCCTTTCTTGCTGGAGCTGTTCCATTTTAAATAAATAAATATTCACTGGGCCAGAACAAATGAGTGATTGCCTCTATACACCAGTGATTAAGACACTTGCTTGGGAAATATGAGTCAGATTGAAGCTGTGGCTCCAATTGTTAAATGTAGAAGTAGAACAGCTCCAACTTGTCCTTTAATTTTTAGCAGCTTACATGGATTGCATGTCTCATATAGGTACTTGAAACCCAGTTCTAAATCAGGCTAATAAGAAATAACTTGACACTGTGTGGCTTGTACAATCAGGACAATTGGATGTGTTGAGAGAGAAGGAGGAGTCAGTACTTCTCTACTACATTAACAAAAGCAATGTGTGTTCCAACAATATCCAAAATAGAAAGAAGCATACTGAAATTAAATCTTTCATTGCACTGCATTTGATGGCTCTTCATAGGAACAATATATTTATTTAAAAAGTTTCAGTTAAAAAGACATTGGAGAAATATATTTAAATTACAAGAATGTACTTTGAGTCCCTTATTCATTATTGTGTGAATATATGTAAAGTGGATGTAAGCTTGCTGGAAAAATTCTCTATCCATAGCCTGTCAAGAAAATTGTGTACTATCACTACAAAAATTGGTACAAAAGTAACAGATGTTTTTTCACCAATTTCTTTTTTTGGGGGGAGGGAGCAGGGGAGAGGGAACAATGAGCAGAGGTCGCACGATGAAAATAGTCTGCCTTAAAGATGGCTTCAGGCATGTAAAAAATAAACATATACCTGAGAATGTTATCTGACTCAGAGATCGGTCAATACAAGGTAAAAAGGGTATCTACTGTTCAATTTATATCAGGGTAAGATAAATCACCTGAAAGTGGCTATTTCTTTTCTTTGTTATAAACCTGCTCTAGATGACCAGCTTAGGGCATGCCCGTGTTGTAAATTGCAGTTAGGATGAACCAAAATCCCTCTTCTGGCAAAAAAAACCATACAGAAAGTTTGTTTTTCCTTACTCCCATTTTGTTTCAATAGTTTCAGAGTGTAGTTTTACCATGTCAAAGTGATTCCACCTGCTGATACGGAAAGTTTTATATTCAGTGCACTGAAGTATATCATAGTTACTGCTATTTAATTGTAGCTACCTACATTATTTTGGGAAGGAGGATCCATGATAATGTTGTGTATTATTATATTTGGTTAATATAATAGTCAAGGGTTATTAGGAAAGAATTAATATCTCAAAGTCTATGTACTTTCAAGGTATGTCTCTCTTTACTAACATGACTTACCTAAATTTTATTTAAAAAAAAATTATTTAAAAAA
>VXAC01000230.1:63489-77307 GCA_013399225.1 Rhipidura dahli | reverse complement strand
TAGATAGAATGTTCACATAAACTATAGGAGATGATAGAAATTGTATTTGCAACTCTGTGTAATGCCTGTGTAATTCTTGTGTAAGGCCTACAACTGTTAGAATTAGACCAGGATAGGTTAAGAAAAGAAAAACTAGAATCACGTGTTAATCTTATTGGTCCACTAACAAATATGGTCCATACTTCTGTAAGAAAAGTTAATTAATTGCAATTAGAAGAAGTAACTGCAACCTGGCTCTCTCTGCCTGCTGTTTGCCTGCTGCTGCTGCTGTTGCTGATTGGCCTGATCCTGTACCCCCTTCGAACTCTGCCTTCAGAAAACTATGGGACTATGAAATAAAGAACTTAGCAGGACAGCAGCCTCCTCTGCTCTTTCACCCTGGTCTGAAAGGAAGGGTATCCCATCAAAAGCTCAACAGGGGCCCATCAATTAACTAACAAGATTCATCCATCAAACAGAAAAGAATATAAATTATAAAGACAGTAGAGGGCCATCTATTTTTATCAGAAAGACACATAAAAACATGGCACCATGAATGCCAAGAAATTTTGACCCATAAGGAAGTCTTTTGGCAGAATATATGAAAATCACCACCAAAAAAAAAAGGATAAATTTATGAATTTAATAATTTTTCTGTTGAGATATAAAACAGATTTGTATTTTCTTCCATGTGTCTTCCATGAACTAACATTTAGGAATTGCTGTTCCAACACTGGATTATTGTTATTTTTTTTTTTGTCAACTCTGCTTGGAAAAAGTTATGTCACTGAATCCAACCCTTGACCAGATAGAGACAGTGCTAGAGTAGATGTTCTAGGCCATCCCCTTTCTCAAGATACTGGAATCTGAGTTCAAGATGTCTTAGATGAAGGATGGTTTTCAAAAGGAACCTTAGATTCAAGGGTTGCCTGACTTTTTTCTTCAAGCAGTCAAGCGTAGCTTGTCTAATATAACACCACTAAAAAAAACACAGGAGAAAAAGCAAGAATCAAAAGGTTTAGCAAATAATAATATTTTTCCCTTAAACTTCACAGGGGAAATTGAAATCTTTTAAAAGTATTTCTTTTCTGGAGTACCCACCCTGGGCTCTGGTACTGTCTGTATACATCCACTTCTCCCTCCCCACATTCCTCATCTGTTCCTGGACTTGTGTTGTGAATTTTCTACTTTCACTGGGTACTGACCTCTTTGTGCCAGTGTATTGCATTAGAACTGCAATATGTACATACACCAGTGCCTCTTCTTCCTACTCTAACTCACAGCACATTTGATCCATCTTTTTATAAATCATTTTGGTAAAACCTGTCTGTTAAAGTAGGTGTTTTATCTAGTAAAATTTACTCTGAACTCTGAGCAGTGATTACTTCAAGTAGCTCACTGAAAGCATGAAACTTTCCCAGTACCTGCTAATAAACAACTAGCAATTGTATTTTTTTGCCAGAAGTATTCTGTCTTCTTTGGCTAGGTTTATTTTCTGCCATTCAGGCAGCAACTCTGCATGTGAAAAGGCTGAGGCAGATATAAGGGTCAATGTATAAGGGTATAATAAATATATCTCATGAAATTTCAGATGTGCTTTGTGTTGTTAATAATTTATTCTTTTTCAGAAAAGAAAATTAAAAAAAGAGAAAAGGTGGGACACAGACACACCCCCAAGTTTTAATGCCTTTAAAATAACAGCATTGTGCAAAAATAGTGATTGACATAAATTTTTAAACAGACAGACTGTAAATATTTTCATCTAAAAATTCCAGATGTGTCAACACTTTCATTGACTTACACTGTAATGGTCTGAAAATGGATAAAGACAATACCTGAGGAGCAAGAGAGTCATAAATCTTCATTCAGAATTCTCTTCTATCTCCCAGTACAACAAGAATAGTGAAAGGAATGGATTGCATACAACTAGGCTGAGCTGTATTACTTCACAAAATTAAATGATCAGCATGGTATTATGTCAGTTCATGTTGTTGCAATTCACAGAACAATTTCAAAATGAGCAGGTGTGCCATCAATAAACTACCCTGTTGAATTTTCCTATGCTTATAAGGATGTATCTTCAAAGATCAAATTAGACACCCTTTTCATGGAAACAGAAACAATTTAATGACTCCTTACCCCCTCCCAGCCCCCAGGAAAAGTACTCTAATGATCCCTGATAGTTTTTTCTTTGAAGGTGCCAGTCACTTTGAAACATAATCATTCATGACCTTTTATGTATTTGAAGTTTCAGATGGCACTTTTCCCTTTGTGATGTTTTTACAGTAGTTTTTTCATACTCATTTGAAATAACAAGAATCACATTTTTTCCTAGTGCAAAACAAGTGGTGTGCATGTGGTTTTCTGCTATTTGATGATTGTCTGATTCTGTGTTGAGTGTCTTCAGGAAACAGAGGCATCCTAAGCTCTTTTGAGATCAGTTCTTAACTGAGAGGTTTTACAAGCTGCTTTTATTATGTAACTGGTAGATTTAAAAATTGAACCATCTGATAAACTGTAACATTCCAGTTTATTGAAGGAGATTTGGTCAATGGCTCCAACTCTTGCACTGGTTTTATCACAGAAAAAGTCTCTACCAGCTGATTCTATTCAGCCCAGTGTACATGAAGAAAACAAACAAAGGAAAAAGTGCCATCTGAATCTTCAAATGCATAACAGGGCATGAATGATTTTGTTTCAAGGTGACTGGCACCTTCAAGCAAAGCACTATCATATATCACTGTAGTTCCTTTTTGATTAATTCTGCTGCACTTCCAATCACATTTTTGAGCTTCAGAAATCCCTTGTAGGACATTGCATAAATATAACCACCACAAAGGTAGAAAAAGGAGGCAGGTAGAGGAAGGATGCTGCAGTTGAACAGCTGGTCTAACATCTTTGATGAATACAAGAGTAAATTATGAATTCATACAAATGAATAATAGACCATAATGAAAGTAATTAATAGCAAGAGAGCTCACATAGAGCAAAAGACTAACATAGATAAGGAATACTATAAAATGTACAATAACTGATATATATACTGTCTGACTTCAAAATAAGGAATGTGATAGTTAAAACATTCAGAACTCTCCCTTTAAAGTCACTTTATGGCATTAAAGGATGAAGAGTTCATGAAAGCATACATATATGGAGCCAATAAATAAAAAGTAATTTAAAAATCTAAAGGAAGTCCTTTACGTCACAATACCAGTGTAGAAACTTAATGATAAACTTTTTTTTTTAAAATCCTTTAAAAAATCCTCTAATCCTTAGAGGTTTCCTCTGTTAACAGTTTATTTAAGCCATTTCTAAGGTTCTGTTCTATCCCTCCATCCTCTGCTCTTCCTTCTTTCCATTTCTCAACTTCCTTGCTTCCTTACACACAGATTATGTCAAGGGAAAATGAAAGAAAAGAAAAGGAAAGGAAGGGTCCATGGTCCAAAGGGGACTTACCTGGAAATGTCCTTTTGAACTCAGAATCTTTTTCTTCCATTCTCTCCTTTACTTACCAATTCAAGATACTTTCAATCCTTTTTGTTTTTTACCTTTGATTATACTTTCTTTCCTCATTATACTCTTTCAGAACTGCAATGAAGGGTGAATTTCTAGTTTAAATTTTTTTCCCTTAAATTATTTTTAATATTTGCTTTCTTCAGGTAAGACCCCATACTTTATTCTTTTCTCTAAGTGTCTTGAACAAAAAGGGCAGCGCTACATGTTTGATGGACCACAGGGTACATATTTCTTTGTTTTCACTATTTTCCCTTGCTTTTCCTTTTTGCTTTTCCTTTTTTTTTTTAATTCTGATTTTCAGTTCCTACTCTTCCATTTGCTTGCAATAATTCTCAAATTACTGGAAGACCATCATTATATTAGTAATTTTACATAGTTGGCAAATACACTGAACTGATTTAGCTCAGATGATGAACTACCTAAGAGTGAATAAAATTTCTTGCTTAATTTCAAACTGACATATTTTAATAGCAGGGAGAAAAGACTAATTGTTGTTATGTCACATAACATTGATACAATATAATGACAGGAATGTCAGATACAGCAGAGAGGTCTTCACTGAAAAAAATATTGTCTGACTGTAAACCTTGCGTTGAAGTTGTTCTATGTGGATATTATCTTAGATAAAAGGATGAAAGCAGTTATTTTGTATTCTTGAATAGATTGAATATTCCTATAAAATATTTTTCTTAAAAATTCCAGTTCCTTCTGTTTTTTCAGTCATCTTTCTAGGCCATTTCAAAACACAGGTGAATCTAAACTCCTTGTCATAAAGCTACTGCATGGTGTTTAATTTATTCTCTTCTGGCACTGCTAAAGTTTCCCATACCTCCAAGACACAGCTAAAAGACTTTTAAGAAATGTGCCATATAGAATTATTGCTTGCACTATTTAGCAAGACTGCTCTGGTTGTCTGTATACAATTTCCAATTTTAACCAATTTTAGACCAATTTTTTTCCAATTTTAATGAATAAAATTTACTTCAAATTAATACAATTACTATTATATTAAATTTTTCTAGTCCCTAAGGACAACAGATAACTTAAAATACTGCTGTTTGTAGTCATATGATATTCAACTGAAATGTTTGAAGTGCAGAAATACAATTATTGGATATCTACTCATTAGAAGTAGCAATGATCTTGAATAATGACCAAAAGGACAATGTTGTGTCTCATGAGGTAAAAATTCAAATTTGTTCCAATGAGAACACTTTAATGCAGAAGGTAAGGTGAAAATGAATTCTGTGTAAAGCATTCAATGCAATGAAAAAAACAGCAGTGACGAACAGTACAAAATACATCACTGTAGTTTCTACAGCCTTCAGCTGTACTCCTGTATGCAGGTTTTTCCTCCAGTATAGTAGCCCAGCTCCTCTGGTTGGGTGGTTGGTTTGTTTTAAAAGTATATAACTTGAAAATGCCTTTCATTATCAAATGGATAATGAAGAGGAAAATAAGAAAAAAAAATTATATTTAGTGACGTTATTCTGCTTTCTCACAGAAGCCTAATATTTACATATTCTCTTGGGAAGCTTTGTGGGAAACCACATGGCAGACACCAGTTTTTAGTTCGGGCTTTTGCCCCAAAACCTATTCCTGCATTTTACATTATACTGCGAACAGTAACAATCCAGCATGCCAAGATAAGAATCTGGCCAAACCTTCAGAGGTTTGCCTACAGAGTCTTAAGCATGAGAGAATTGGGATTGTTCAGCCTGGAAAAGAGAAGGCTTCAGGGTGACCTAACTGTGGACTTCCAGTACCTGAAGGGGAACTCCAAGAGAGATGGAGAAAGACTATTTACAGAGCCTGGAGTGACAGGACAAGGGGGAATGGCTTCAAACAGTAGGAGAGCAGGTTTAACTTACATATTAGAAAATCTTTGTTCCTGTGATAGTGGTGAGGCCCTGGCACAGGTTGCCCAGAGAAGCTGTGGCTGCCACATCCCTGGAAGTGTTCAAGGCCAGGTTGGATGGAGCTCTGAGCAACTTGGTCCAGTGGAAGGCATCCCTGCCCATGGCAGGGGGATGGAACTTCGTGATCTTTAAGGTCCCTTCCAAGCCCCGGCAGTCTATGATTCTGTGATTCTTTGAAACACACTTTTCATCTAGTTTGGGTCAGTCATACATCTCATCAATTGAAGGGCATTCTTTATTCATCAATGGAGAACTAATTACTAGTGATTGTAATATGTTGTAACTTAAGACACCCATGAGGAGATGGGCATGGAGATGGGCATGCACCTCAGCCTCTTATGGCTGAGTTTTGGAATCATTGAGTCAGTTTCGTGAAAAGATGTGGGAGATTTCTGTTCCCACTTTTCTGAAGAAACCAACAAAAAATAGCATTTTGTGAAACATTAAATCTGTACCCCAAGTATTAAGTGCATTCCTAGGTCAGATTGTTCAGATGAGTTCAAGCTTATTAAGGAAAATCTGGCTCTTACATAAGCCTAAGGTAGCTAAGAAATGCCAGGTGTGAAATGCCAGGGTGAAGTCACGTGCAAGCATATGTGGAAGAAGATTTCTGCAATGGCTAGAGAAAGATAAAACCCCACAGCATTCATTCTGAAGTATTTTATAAACTGTTACCACTCAACAGAGTCTTTTTTTTTTCAGAGACATTTCATAGGTCCTAAAAAAAAAAAAAATCTACATATTTTCCATGCATAACAAAATCTGTATCTAGTTCTTCAAATTTTGATTTTCTAAATTCCTCCCTTTGATACTATTTTTTCACTCTATTTCTGTAAAAGCATAATCTCTTCTGGCAAAAACTATGTGTTTAATCAAACAAAATAGCAAAAATACTCTCTTACATCATACTCTGTTATATGACCTTAATTGTATTTAGTAACATTCATTGTAATCAAATTGACTTAAATTTGACTAAATCAAATTAACAGGCCAGGAAAGTTCAAAAGTCACTTTTTTTTTGGTGACAAAGAAGAACAGCTCTTCTAATGCTTTTATTCAAGACCAGGAAAACAAAATTGTAGGTACTTGTGTCTGTCTGTTGGTTGATCTATAAATCAAAAAGATCAGAAAGATAAGATTTCAGTTAAATTGATGATTCAAAGGTTTCAAAACTAAAATATTTTCAAAATGTCAGACTTTACCTTTTATTAATACTATTTTTTGAGGCTATGAGTCAGTGATTAAGAGATTTTTCCTTCAGAGGTGTTGGCTTGTTCTGAACAAAATATCTATATTGCAAATTAAAATGGAAGGGAAAATCTAAGGAACATAAAGAAGGATTAGAGGACCACTTTTTAAAAAAAATCTCTGAAGGTTTATTTTAGAATTTAATCTTCAGCTGATAACTTGTATTATTGCTTGATAGATAGCACCATATGCAAAAAATCCAAAACCCAACAAACCATTTCAAAGACACCTGGGGAAAAGGAAATGGGTCATATAGGTTTTTAAGAAGTTAAGCAACATTTTAAATTATGACTAGCTATCTTAGCAGATAGAAATGTCTATTTCAGTCATCTGCCTACATCAGTAAGGTGAGCTATGTACGTAGTGTCTGATGTAATAAGATCTTACATGACTGCTATGCAATTTTTTAAAATATTAACAAAAAATCCATTGCAAAATGAGAAGGATGTCAGTCTCTGGTCAATGACATAGTAAAATAAATATGAATATAAGCCTACCCTTTCCCTTAAAACAAAAAAATAAAAAAAACCCAGATAAATAAACAAAACCATTAACCATCCTCTCTGCCCCCATTTATTGGATAAGATTTTGGCAAAGAATTTAAATTTGATTGGTAGCATGTTTAAAATATTTAGGCTTAAATAATTATAGTTACATATCATAGGAGCCAGTCAGTTTATAAAGGTAGATTTCAAATATCTGAAATATGAAATTGGTATCAGAGAATGAAATATTGTGTTTCCAGAAATGCCTACATTAATTGCTGTGTCAATGCTCACATGTATTGTGTGTTGTGTAAATTCTTGACCAGTTCCAGTATGTCTATGGATGTGATAATACACATCCATAGTTGGCTCTAATAAATCCAAACAGCTAAGGAAATAAGGCACTTTAGTTGTTACAATTTCCTCTTATATCCTACTGAGAGACTTAAATAGGCAGAACAATACTATTTAAACCAGAGTGAGGAGAAGAGTACAGATATTCAAAAGTATTAAGTCCACTTTCTTTAGGATGTATTTTCTGCATGTTTTTGAAAGAATCTCAGATGAAATGAAAAAAAATTACAGATCAGGTTCTTAATCTCCAACAAAGGTACATTTTATGCAGAAATGGAAAACAAACCTAAATATAAATAGACATGAGAATAATAATAAACAACTATCCTGCTGTTACCTTTTTATCATTATTTTCTGTATCCTTTAGTATTCATTCTGACAACTAATTATTACCTGAATAACAAATGCAAAATGGAGCATTATATATGTTTTAGTTTTTGTTTAAAGATACAAAGATGAATCTTCCTGAAACCCTGTTTGGCAAATTCAGGAGATAAATGAAATTGGCTTCTGAAAACTATCTAAAGTGCAAGACAGTATTTATAATACTGTACACATGAAGCCACAGATATAGAAGCTGATACAAAAAAAAGTTTCCTTAGCAAGGAAAGTTTCTTCCAAAAACCACTTTCTGCAAACTCTTTCCCATGAGATATAACTAGTACTGCCACTAAATCACAGACAATATAGTCGAAACATTGACCATAATAGAACAAACCCTTGTAATAAGTGTTAAAACTCTCAACTGGTGTGGGATACAAAGAGCAAGCCCAACCCATGACTGAAGGCAAACAAATAGGATTTCATGGCTAATGTTTCAGGCAGTTAATGTAGACAGCTTTTGTTTTCAGCTGAGGTTAATTGGAAATAATCCAATCTTCTCAGAACTTCAGACAGCCCCCCCAGCATTTGTGTCCATATTTCTCTTCATCCTCTGAGTAGTAGACTTTCCAATTCCATTTGCTTCAGTACAACCTCTTCCAGTTCTGATTATGTTCTCCTTTGAGTTCTTCCCCAGCTAATTCATAAAGTGCTTTCAGAAGTGGTGCAGAAGCAGTTCAGAAGACACAACTTTTCTCCTCAACTTAAAGAAGAAACTAGTTGATAGACTCCAGCATTATTCAGGTACATGAGACATCTGTGATGCCTTTTCTCCAAGATGACAATTCTGTTGGAAGGGTGATAAACATGGAGGAGAAGAAATCTGAAGATGTAAGGCAGTGAGTACTGGTTACATCCTGACCTAACCATCTAATACTCTTAGTCTTTTGAATTCTATAATATTGAGCCATTTCTGCACAACACAGCAATGTCAGCTATTGTTCTCTTATTGATAAATGTGCTTTTCATGTCTATAATACATACAGAACCTTATACACACTAGAGAAAGAACAGCTGGAGTCAGCCATTAGCAAAGTTACAGAAATATGTTTTTGTTCTTATCACTTCCTATTGTTCATGGTTATCTGTAATGCATTCTTTAAAAGTGCTGCAATACTGGCTGTATCTGTTTTTTTAACCTTGTGGTCATTCTACCCAAAGTAATCCACAGTGCTCTGTTAAACAAGCTCAGCTAAAAGCAAAACTATGTGTAGAAATTAGCTGTCATTGTGTAATTGTGTTTTCTCTATCTGAAATGAGAACAAACAACCTGTAAAATCAAAGCTGGGTTTATATGAAAGAGAATACACTTTGTTGACTCTGTCTAGTCTTCAGTCATGAATGTGCAGCACAGTATAGACTCCAGCAGCTAAACTGCTGCTGCTGCCCTTGATAGTGTCATTCAAACTGCTTTTGAGGTTCTCAACAAAGGAAACTGAGCTGTTTGACAATTAGATTTAAAAGACGTGGAGGAAATAACAGTCCATGAAAGTGAATGACATTCTCAGACAGACTCAACTAGCATTTTCCTTCTCAATGGAGACACAAAAGGATGCCTGTGGTGAGGAGACTATAGCTGTAATTAACTTGTCATTTGTATTAATAATTATATAGTTTCAAGACTCCATAATTTTACAGCTAAGGTCACAGACTAAAATGCAGGTTCAATTCTTGCTTCTCTCAGACTTCTCATGGGACACTGCACAATCAATTTATCTTTCAGTGCATTTATTGCTTTTAATGTGAAAAGGAATAGTAATTTTTATTTTCCCCGCAGTCACTTATATGAATTTGTAGTTCTGTTTTAGTTAGAGTTTTTCTTATTATAAATGAGATCTAAGAAGTATTTAAAAATACACTCTTTTAAAAAAATGTGAAATTGGAAAAGAATCATTTTAGTAAGGGACTTAGTTTGCTAATTTCCCAATTCCACTAGAAAATATTTTTCCCAGTTTATTAAAATTCTTTGTAAGATATCCCATTTCAAGTTTATTTAAAATAAAATGGACTTTTTTTCCCTCAGAAAAATAGATTTTTCTTCCTTGTTTCATATTCAGCTTTATATATTTAGAAAGTTTATTTTAACCAATAGTGATAATTTAATTTGTATTGGGGAGAATCCAAAGAGGGGACACGAAGATGATCAAAGGACTGGGGAACTTGTTCTGTGACAAAAGACTGAAGGACATAGGTCTTTGCTCCCTGAAGAAAAGAAGACTCAAGCGGGCACCTCATCACAGTAGGTTGGAGTTTGAATCTGCACATACAGTAACTAAGCCACAGTGAAATGCAGTGAGCAGATTTATTTAAGTACCTCGCTAGTGATGCTGGGCAGCACAGACACACAGGGACACAGGCTCCACTGGGCTCAGCCCATCCCACTGGGCAGTAGGGTGGGGAACTCTTGCCCACCCCAGTGTATCAAAGGGCTTTGTCCCCACGGAGTTTATCTCAAGGCTGTGCTTTTCTGATCTCTGTCTCCCAGCAGGTGGCCCAAGCAGGTCTATGAGAGGGTGTTATTTCTACACAGGAATTCTACTTCTTAAAACAGACAGAGGATGAACAACACTCACATAATAAATGGAGTTTTCTCACACTGACATTCTTAGCATTCCCAGCTGTAAGATCACTTTGAGGGAAACTATTCTCTCCTTGTCAAATCGTCTGGTTTTAACCCTTTCATCCCAAGAATCAGTTGTTACAGGGTGGCAGTTTTACAAGGACCACATGGAGAAGACAAGGGGCAATGACTACAAGTCACAATGGGAGAGGTTTCATCTCAACGTAAGAAAGTAATTTTTTACAATAAAATCAGACACTTCCTGGAACAACCTGCTGAGGGAAGTGGCAGAGTCCCCATAACTGGAGTTTTTCAAGACGTAATTGGAGAGGATATTGGGAAATCGCTCCTAAGGTCCTTTTCCCACAAAAAGGTGGACCAGATGATATTTCCAGGTTCCTTTCCAACTTACTAGTGATCCTCTGAAGATATACTTCCTAGTTTCAGTTGAAGATGGGAAAAGTATGTCTGAAGTTCTTACATAATTAACAAGAAAATCTCACTTTCAAATTTACTGTAGTTTCAGTATTTCACTTGTAAAGTCCATTTTAACTGAGTTAACCAGCTAACAAAATGGTACATGCCATATGCTTTGTAAAAAATAAATCATTTAATGTCACATTTCTCAGACTGTATATTCATAAGATTCCATTCAAATTGCAAGTTTATTTGAATGGGGAGGCAAAAAACACATTTTTCAGTTTCAAGAGAAACTAGGAAGCATTTATTGGAATTGTGCACTGGCTGGAAAGCAAAAAAAAACAGGCACGGGATGGTGACACAGAAGAGTGGCTTACTCCATATTTAAAGACTGCTTACGTAGCATGTATCAAGTTCTATTATCTAAAATTAACATTAATGCTGAAAAGTGTTAGACTTTCTAAATGTATGAAAAAGGTTCTATATTAAGAAAAACAATAGTAATAAAGTATTTGACACATATTGGGCATTTATTTATGTGATTGAAGTAGAGAAAATGTTGTCCTCTATCAGCCATTACATACTCATGTAATCTCTGATATCCCACTTATTTAAGATAATTTATGTGTACTGAAGCACTAAATCCAGACATCTAGATTTTTACTCTGAATCTCAGAGGACAGACAAGATAGTGCAAAACTTATTTTCCCTGACTTTATCTCATTTACTTGTTTAAAATGAAAAAAAAAAAGATAAAAGATAATTGTGCACCATCTTTTTTTTTTTTTACCTGGTTAGTCTAAAAGAAAGATTCATAATTCTATTTTGGCCTCACTCATATAATTTTTTGTCTGAGAATGTGCACATAAAGAGTAGTTCAGTCCAACATATGAAAGGTTGTGGTGTCTTAGATTCTTTTTAGAGTAGTGCTTTGCAGATATTTTGGAAAGCCTATTTTCCATGAAAAATGTAGATATAGTTTAGGAAGGATATGTTAAGTTTCAATGAAACATCTTCGCTAAGTTGTTACACTGGGATAAAAACAAAGGGCACTTCACTTTTTAATTTCCTGAAGTAAATGTTTCACTTAGAAATGTGCTTCAGTATAATTAAATGCTTGCTAGACTTAAGGAATGTGACTGAATGAACCTTTTCACACCATGCTGACCTTTAGTCTGACCCAAAGCACAGTATGGTTTTGTAAAGCAAATGTATACACACATATATATGTGTATATACACACTGGTATCAGCTGCATCTCTCATAGAACCATTAGATTGGAAAAGACCTTTACCATCATTGAGTCTAACCATTCCCCCAGCACTGCCAAGCCCACTTCTAAACTGTGTCCCTACAAGCCACAACACATGGCCTTTAAACTCCTCCAGAGATGCTGACTCAACCACTTCCATGGGCAACCTGTTCCACTTCTTGATAGCCCTTTTGTGAAGAGATTTTTCCTAATATCCCATTTCTTCTTGTCCTATTGCTTGATACATACAGAAGAGTCTAACCCCCACCTCCTCCACCATCCTTTCAGGCAGTTGTAGAGAGTGAGCAGGTCCTTCCTGAGCATCCTTTTCTCCAGGTTAAACAACTGTAGCTCCCTTGGCTGCTTCTCATCAGACTTGTGCTCCAGACCCTTCCCCAGCTCCATTGCTCACTTTTTTGACATATTATTTACCTGTTAATGTTAGAATTTTATGAGGTAAGGGAATGGGAGTAACTAATTTGAGTGCTGAAGATTTTATTTCAAGTATGTCTCATGGGAAGTACTCAGTTTCTTAAGTAGTCTAAAAGACAGCCTTGCACACCTCAATCTTGTCACTTCTGCTTGTACATAACCATTGACATTGAGGGCACCTCTGAAAGCAAGAAAGGAATGGTTTAGATTTATCATCAGCTATACAGTCTAACAGAATTTGACAGCATGAAACTATGAAATGGCTAGAATGATTAAAGTTTAAATCCAGCCATACTTACAGTAGATATTAAAGTCAATGCACTTTCTAAGCCGAAAGTCATTGGAAAGAGTTAAGGCAGAAGCACCGAATCTTTTGGGGTCCATCAATTTCAATTCATTTGCTCTAATTTTATGGATCAGTACTTGGTCTCTTCAGTGCAGTGTCTATGAAATGTCAGTCCTTCTAGTGACAGCTCCTGAATAAAATGACCTACATGTGTAGCTATTATTTCTACACTTTTCCAGCATTCAAATATTTAACCTATAATGTGTGTCTCCTAGAATTAGGTTGATGCAGTGGCAAAGAACTGCATGCTTTGTATCCCTTGATGTTTCAAGTGGCATAAAATCCAGTTGACTACACTTCCATGGTACACTTCTAATAGTCTGGAGAGTTCTGTTTGTCCAAAACAGACACAACTTGCCACTTGCCACATATGCTTTTAGAAAGTATATATTTATACATTATGTAAAGAGCTAAATTATGTAAAATACATAATAATTATATTTTTTAAAGCAGCTGGGACTACTGTGCTAATAATGTAGCTGGTACAAACCAGAAAAACATTGACATGAAAAGCTAATGACTGAATTATATTTGTTCATCATAACCATCTGTCATTGCACCTGTAAACAACAACAACCCATAGGTGGAAGGGACCAGGGAGTGAAACCTCATCTATTTATCCTTGCTTATATTAATGGAACCTAATGTCACTTTCCTAGTACATTTCTTTGTACAAAGATATTTTCAGTAGCAATGGTGAACGTCATATTCTTTTAGCAATTTTAAAATCATTTGATGTTTGTATGGAAAGAAAATAGGAAACAGTTACTTTAAAGGTTTTCAAGACTGTGAGAATTTTAGAGGGATTGAGACAGTTTGTGGAGGTCATAAAAGAAAAAAAATTGGAGCATTGTGGACAAAATTAAAAATTAAAATCTTACTGTTTTCTTTATTCCTCTTTTTTTTCTTTTTCTTTTTTTTTTTTT
>VXAC01000230.1:29656-63483 GCA_013399225.1 Rhipidura dahli | reverse complement strand
TTTTCTTTTTTTTTTTTTTTTTTTTCTTTGTGACAATCTCTGGAATCCAGCTCTTGAGTGGAAATGCAAAGAAGAAATCTACTTGACCCTTCCTCTGCCTCCAGTCCATTCATCATTTGATGTTTGATATTTATGTCATCTGTCAAAGCATCCCTTTATGAACAATGAACTATTCCTGATGCACAATCATTAACAGCAAAGTATGGAGCCTTAAAGTATGGAGCCTTAACTAAAAGGTTTTAGATGCTTAATACTTTTATTTTGCACTGATTTTTTCCAATTTCCGTGATGTTTTCCAAAAGTCACTTTTCTGTTCCCTCCATCCTATGCAGTTCAAGAGGGAGAAGAGGCATCCTAAGAAGAAAATCAGTTTGCTTCCTTTTGCATTGAAGAGGAAAAATTTTTCCAGTCCTGTGGATGACCAAGAGTACTCATCATAGCACTCAGGAATCAAGCCTGAGGAGTTCCAGGGGTGCTTGAGTCATCATTGTACTCAGGGGTGGAAGGGGAGGAACCCTTAAAATTTTTTTACTATCTTTTCATTGCAGTTGCCATTAATAATGTATTATAACCTTTAGCCTTGTGTGTTAATTTGGTCCAAAATTTTAGAGGATATACTCTATAAAGTGCCCATTCATGTTTTGTCAATATTTTTAGCCATCCTGTGTATAATAGGAGGCAAAGAAAACAGGAAAAGTAGTACAGAAACTCATCCAGCCATTATGCTCACTCTGCCATTAAAGTTCACTGACTAATGGATTTCTGATGCAGATGGAAGTTTTTGCACCACTGAGATATTGCTTTGACAGCTCAGGCACAATAGCTGTGAATGTTAGTCTTTCAAGCCTGAAGAGTTTTGTTTCACTGCTTCAAGAGAAGCCTTTCCAGAGCAGCAAGATATTCACAGCATTTTAANGCTTTCATTAACAAAGGATTTAAGAAGATTGCTTGAATGATGCAAGAATAAATCAAGTTAATTAGACAAAAGTAAAGAGGAATTCTTAAAGAACAGATGAAGTTCCACCAGGTCCACAAAATGAAAAGCCCTCTTGGAAGTTAAATACTCCTGTAACTTGAATTATAGTTCAAAAAATATTTTAAAATACTAGGAAATATTAATAAATAATGTCACAGTCTTTCTGAGATTGTAAACTGTCATGTACCTTAACTTGTTAGTAAAGAATAGACAGGTATGTGAACACATTACTATTAAGAAAAATAAATAAAGCAATTAAAGGAATATGAATGATGACTAAGACATATATTTATAAACAAGAAAAATTTAATTTTATTGTCTGCAGTCATACTGTCTTCAGTGGACAATGAATTATGTTGTGAAGACATTCCTTTGATTACCAGCATCTTCTTTTACCCTTTTTCATACTTTTTTTTTAACACAATAAAAAGGTATTTATTATTAAATGAAGACATTGAAACCCAAAGAGAAATCACCTTCTAGTTTTACTTTAATCTTATATTTGAAAAATGGTTTTAATTTGGGCTTTTTTAAGAATACATTGGAATACATTGAATAAATAATACACTTCATCCCAAAAGAAAGGCAATTAGGTGCACTAATGGTAGAAATCTACATGAAGCTGGGTATCACTAATAACAGTCTAAATGATGGCAAAATAATGAATACTATTTTAAAATAATAATGAAAGACTGATGTTCTCCATCAGTGTTTGACCCCAAATCTCCTATTTGTCTTCTCACTTCATTTCAGACACCACTCAAAACACTTGAATGCTATTTAAAAAATAGGTGCTGCAATTATTTATTTTGTTTAACAGTATAGTTTCTATATTTTGATCACTTGTACTGCATCCTCTTTTCATTGAAAAGGCCAAGCTAGATTTTTAATTTAAAATACTCATGCAAAGCAAAACACTGCTGCTGGTATTTACTCTCTTCCCAACACTTAATGAAATGCAGATTTTTATTCCACAAAATTCATATTTACAAGGCTACTCGGACTGGACTCTGCATCTACTGTAATTGTTTCTCAGTGCTATACTCATGTCTTGGCCAAATATCTTCCCTTCTGAAGCCTTACATTCTTACCTGCTTTAGCTGAGTTATTGTTTCCTTTTGTGAATTATCATGGGAATTATCTCTTACCATGAATCTCCCCTATCTATAGCAGACCAGAATCTCTGTCTCTTTTTGTATCTGAGATGTATTTTACACAGACAATAATCAGGTCTGGATGTTAGAACTCTATACTACATTTTAAAAGAAAAACTGCAATTAAATATGCCATTGTTATATTCACTCCAAAATATTACTTATTAAAAATATATTTTTTTTTTGTGCAGTAAGCTAAACTAGACTATTTCCAGCCATATTCCCAACTACAACTGCTCTACGTGCTTGATATGACTTTTGCTTTTGCTAGAAATGAATCTTTAACAAGAAGAGTTATTACTTTTAGGTAAATTTAATTGTGTTCATATCTAAAGGACTGAGGGCCTTTAAGTAGATAGGAAAAAAATTTTGCACTTACTCAGTATCGTTTATTTTTGTTAGTAACAATATATTTACTATTTGCTCTTTTAACCCTGCTTTGACATCTAGACCACTTTTATGTGCCTGTCCTAAGTGCATCAACCTTTTACTACATTTGCATTATTCTGCTTTTTGCTTAAATTTAAGGGTTCCTCCCCCCAAAATGAACTTTTGTTTTTCTAAACAGCTTTAATATAAGTAATTATTCTTTACAATTAGGCCAAAATTAATTTGCTAACAGATCATTGGATGAGGAATTAATGGAACAGAAATGAAGAATTCAGGATTTTATTTGAACTACATTTTCAACTCTTATTTTAGTTTGCTTTGTAATTTTGTTTTAGTTTAGTATTAACCTCGAAAAAAGTTCACCTTCTTCACATCACCTTCTTTAAGTACTGTTTTTAGCCTTACACAACCCTTGTTCTGTAGTAAAAGTATGCAAGTCTCCCTGAAAATCACTCTGCTTGCTTTGTCTGACTCAAAGCAAATTTTAACTCACTGCAGAAGTCCTATCAGCAAACTCACTCATTAGTGGGACTAATCATAGTTATTGGATTGGTCATGCTCCTAACTTCAAGTACAGTTTTGGAGAGGTGAAACTTTCTCTGGGCAGTTTTATTGCAGTGCCTCCAGGAAGGAGAGTAGGCTGGAATCTCAGAAAGAACCAAGTCTGAAGAACATGAATTAAATAAATAAATTTTAACAGCATGAGCACCAACCATAACAATGTGTGGCTTCATGATGTGGCTCCACATGGGCCTGTTTCTGTCCCATTAATTCAGAGGCAGACATCCAGCTGTACAGCTCCTGGTTTTTTCTCCCATGATCTGTACCCTCATGAGCGGAACACCTTCAGCTGTGTCATTCAAAGTAATGACCTCCTGATTTAAGTGGTCTTAATCCTCACAACAATATGAATAGTTTAATTTTGTGAGGCTCACACTAACCATATCCCCTTGAACAGAGAAATGCAGCTTTAATGCATTTACTTAATTAATGTACCTTCATGACATCGACATGGAAAGCAAGTGCAATCAACTCTATTGCACTTTATCAGGTCAATGATCCTTGATCTAAAAGAGATTTATGTAGAGCCTCTAATGAAGTAGTAGCAGCTGTGTGGAGTTTTTTTTACAGTACCATTTCATCTCCAGTTTTTAGCAACAAAATATTAAGACCTTGAATTGAATATAGTCACTGACTAAGCAAAATGTGCCCAAAGGGCTCATTAGAATACAGG
The DNA here is from genome assembly GCA_013399225.1 of Rhipidura dahli. Lineage (NCBI taxonomy): Eukaryota > Metazoa > Chordata > Aves > Passeriformes > Rhipiduridae > Rhipidura > Rhipidura dahli. The sequence continues at coordinate 59,729 of VXAC01000230.1, read as the reverse complement.
GAGAAAATAATATGTGCTTGCCAGCTACACATCAATGTAGAATATTGCTTTGACTGAGAATTCTTTGAGAGCAACAAATATCACAAGAATATGCTGCAGTCATGCTTTTGGAATAAGTTAGTTTATGTGGTTACTTATTTTATGGAAATGCCAAAAAACAAACCTCAGTAGAATTGCACAGGCTTGCTATGTCAGTAATTGTTACCCAAGACAGAAAATGTGCTTAAAAATCCCAGGTCCAAACCAGTGAAAGTAGGATAAGTGAAAGGAGATTCCAAATTCCTTAATACTCAATTGAATTGAAAATACTAATATATTTACATACATACATAATGAACATTGAAGTAAAAACCCAACATAGACTTTACATCATAATTTAAAAGTCATGTCAATTGCCACAGCACTAGAGGGAGGAAAAGGTCAGATTATTCATCTTTACCTTTCTTTATGCAATAATACTGTCAGTGAATAAAAGTATTTTTAAAAAAAGCTTCCACCCATCTGTAGTATGCATTAGATTAAAAGGTTTTTTGCCTCATACCCTGCATTACAATAACAACTTTATTATAAATTCACCTATATTTTAATCTTTTGTTATTACAGCATCAATACCAGAGCACTTGAATTCTTGTGTTGAAACACAAGTACCAGTAGGGCCAAATTGACATATGATGTTTTGCATCTAGCCTAAGAAGAAGTCTTACATCTTTTGAGATTTTGCCATCACTGTTCACATCTTTCTGGGTATTTTGGTATAAGTTTCCTTTTTTCTATTTTTTTTTCACTTGAATGAAGGTACAAAAATAGAGATTCTTATGTAATAACCTAAGTCCCAGTTTTTTTGAGAAGATTCAAAATATAATGGAAGAGACAGTAAAACTGAAAGATCTAGCAACAGTGATGGGGTAGATACTCCTGCAATGAGTAAAATGTGGTCACTGAGTGGTTTTCTGGATAATTTTACAGCTTCAGCTCCAGTTCAGTTCCATTTTTCTCATCAGCCCTGAGCCTTAGCTTAGGGCTTAGCTTAGCTTCCTGTCAAAACCAGCACTCCAAAGTCTTACCAGTTTAGGTTTTTCAACTTACTGCTTAATATAGATGTGATTCTGAGTAGCTATTTTTCTCAAAACTAAGGTGTCACAAATGGAAGACATGTAAATATAAGTCTTCTCTACAGTGGTGACAAGCTTTGTTTTCTTGCTAGCAGGTCATTTAAATTGTACTGCTTGGCTGCAGAATCTCATGCTGTGCTGCTGCATTCAGAAATCATTATCACTGTAGGAAATAATAGCAAGTGGATATATTAATTAGGAGTTTTGAAAAGTAATAATGAAGATAAGATTTATCTACATCTGTGTGATTCACAGCTATGTGAAACAGAATAGCTGAGGAATGACATAGTAATTCAAATCATCGCATTTTATTGTAAATAAATTCATCTGATAATAATGTGTGCTAGGAAGAAATACCTGGAAAGATAAATGAGGTTATTTGACAATGAAGTTCATATGAGAGGCTTACCATAGGCCTTGGACAAATCACTGGACTTCTTTTCTGCATCTCCAAAGCAACACTGGGGTCAGCAGTTAATAGTTTCTCAGAGGATAATGATTAAAGAAGGCAAAGCTGCAGTGATATCTAACCATTAGCATTGTTACCACTAAAGTTTGAAGAATGATTTAAAAAGATAAGTGGTTTAGATTGTACATCAGCAAAAATTTCTTCACCCAAGGGGCTGTCAAACACTTCAACAGTCTTCCCAGGGAAGGGGTAGACTTATGATCCCTGAAGAGATTTAAAAGGTGCATAGACGTGTCACTTAAGGACATGGTTTAGTGGTGGACTTGGAAGTGTTAGGTTTACAGTTCGACTTGATGATTTTAAAGGTCTTTTCCAACCTAGATGGTTTTGAGATGTCATTGAAAAGAAAATCCAGTTATCTAAGGCTATCAAACATTAACAGTTGAAACCTTAGCTGTTTCAATCAATTTTTAAAATCTACTGCTAAAGAAATGAAAAGGAGAGGTATGTAAATTTTCAGCTTTACTAGACTAAGGTGGAGAAAATTCAGAAAGCCTTTGTTTTTTTCATTCCCCAAAGCTTCATGCAGCTTCCTGAATTACCTATCTCACCCTTATTATTGGATGACTTTTACAATGAAGCCAACAAACAACATAATTATCAAGATAAATACTCACCTCCACCTTTGGTAATAAGTATTGCTGCAATGGGAATTAAAAACCAAAATCTTTCCTTTTCTGTACAGTCTGAATAAAGGCACTGTAATTGTGCTTATATTTCATTTGAATCTGGCCATCAGTTCATGTCTAACACAGAAAAAAGATTCAGTTTTGTGGAAAGAAACAAGTTAAGCATAAAATATCAAATATAGCTTGGGATAAACTTTAGACTTTCAAAAAATATTTGCAGTTCTGCAAGGAATGTACAAGCAAAGGTCTCTTCCAGGGACTAGTTATTGAAACATTGCTTCAATTTAAAAGAGAGTAGGTTTAGATTAGATATTAGAAAGAAATTCTTTACTGCAAGAGTGGTGGGGCTCTGGCACAGGTTACCTAGAGAAGTTGTGTAAGCATTCAAAGCCAGGTTGGATGGGGCTCTGAGCAACCTGGTCTAGTGGAAAATGTTCTTGTTCATGGCAAAGGGGTTGGAACTGGATGATCTTTAAGATCCCTTTAAATACAAACCATTCTATGGTTCTGTTTGTTGGACACAAATTCAATTTGAAATACTGCCATAGTTTCACTGTCCTTTCTAAATACATACACATGTAAATACACCTGTGTGGTTTTTGTCTCTGTGTGTGCAGGACTCTTCTTCAATTACATCATCTCTGTACATGTAGCAAAATCCAGGCATAACTTTTCTTCCTGGTTCACCCTATGTTTAGTATAGAAAAATCAGGTGTGATTACAATGAGAGGCAGACAATGCCTGGGATATTGCCGCTCTGGATAATCAATGATTCGTATGACTGGAGCTCTGCTGTTCCACAGCAGCTTTTGTAAAAGTCTGGTGATGAACAAGGAAGGAAATTATGTAATTGCGGATGACTGGGATTGACTGTGATTGAAATGAGCATTGCAAAAGGTAAGAAAGTCTAAAGATGAGCACAAACACAAGGCTGGAGCACGAGAGTGGAGTGGGATGCTCTATAGAAGTGGCCTTTGTGAATGTGTTTTTAGTAGCACACATATAACTCCTAGCGCCTATCCCAGAATTTAGGAGCACCTGATTTATCTATTTTCTTTCCTTTAAGGAATGTTATAAAATAAAAGAATTGTTGTGCTTTTCCTATAACAGTAATGAAAATTGTTCTTCCTAGGAATACTAGGCTTTAGGACATAATATTATTTCTAATTTGGGGATTATGCTGATACAATATTTGTGCCCCACAAAGTATAGTACATAATCTTTTGAGTCCTGCAAGTAAATAGCATAATGAGTTTAAATGTCAGTTGTCTCTTTCAGACATCACTTACTCTCCTGACTTATAAATTATGCAACAAAATTTGCTGAGAAACAAATTTAAAGTTTTTTAGAATGCTAAGGAAAGTTATGAAACTTAAATTACCTTTCCTTTAGAAGAGTTTCACATGAAACCAATGTCCATAATTTGCACTTCGACACTGTTTTTTGTATTGAGTCGCAGGCTTACAAATTCTTATTCAGGTGCTTAACTTCACTCACCAGGAGTCAAACAGTTGATTTCACTTCTCCAGATGGACTATGTTGTCACTCCTTGCAGTTGCCAGGCATTCAGCTCAGCTTATACAAATACCCATATGAACAAAAATGCAATGTATTTGCAACACTGTCTAACACAAGGAATAGAATAGGGTGAAGTCACATCAGAGGTTGCTTGCTTCCTGCTTTACCTAAACATTGTCATGTATAAGTGTTGGCTCAAGAGAATTGAAAAGTCTCTGAAAATATTTTGAATCCTTTTGTGAATGCAAAAAAAAAAAAAAAAAGGCCTGTAAAAATCCATAGCATTGGTGTTAGCTAAGGTATTTCAGAGAATGCATTGGATAGGAAGAATACTACATAAAAGATCCAAGCGAATATCTATCATTTCCTGGCCTTTACTATGAGGCCAGTAATTCACTGCTGTTGCCTCCACTGCACATTTTGCCAGCAATTCCACAGTGAATAACTCCCATTTATCATAGAGTTCTTAAGAAGACACTTCCAGGTTGGAGCTTGACATGATATAGTCATGAAAATCTGTGATGTTTAAAATGTGCAGGAGAGGCAGTTGGGAATGCATTATAGGAACATTCAATTAAGGGTCTATACTGAAAGGTTTTTCTTGCTGCTCTGATGTTTTCCCCTTTTTATTAAACCATCAGTGTAGTAGAGGCTGGACTGAGGTGTCCTCTGTCATAGCAGATAATCTGTATGCATATCATCTGGCCAGTTGTTAAAACAATCTTCCCATGGAATTTTTTATTATTCCAGGCAAATTGTTGTACTTCTGCTTTGTCACTCCTGGAACTCGCTATCAATTGATCATTATATCATGGTCCTACAAGACATGGAGCTCAAATCTGCACAGTCATTTGTGTAAATTGTGATAAACCTCTAGCCATGCATGTCAGCCTGAACCCTCCTCAGCTCTGAAGGAAATTAAAAGACAGTAAGAATTACAGAGGCAAGATCAATAGCAGAACTTTGGGTGGCAGTTTCAGCATCAATAAAGTATCATTAGTCTGTGGTTTTAGAGTTCAGCACAGATTGAATTGTGTGTGGATTTAGTTCTAATAGTATTGAACTTTGTGATATTATTAAAATCTGATGGGAGAAATGGAAAGTTAACTTTTTCTCATATGTGATATGCTGTCTTCTTACATGAAGTTAGGCATCACACACACAGAGAAATGTTTTCTTGCATATTCAAATGTTCATGCTGAAGCCCATATTTTCACCCTCAGTCAGGAAATTGCAACTTCAGGAGGACAAAAATATAAAATAGTGTTTCAAACATTCAGCTTCTACCGCAACTTTTTCACTGAGTCACTGATAAATCTGTTTAAAATTAACCTCCTGACTTCATTTTAACAATGAAAAGAATTATTGTTCAGGACTGTCACTGTTAAGTCATATGTATAATTGAATCTCTGTATGGTTTTTTACAAAAAAATTCATTTTCACTCTGTTTCCCAAAATTTGTTTTATTGGCAATTTCCATTTGTTTATTTTGGTTTTTTTTAATGAAATAAAAGCAACTTAAAAGTAACTTATCTACTTATAGAAACCTAAATTTTATTCTAATGACTTTTGTGCTACATTAGTTTTGTAATTAAGAGAGAGAATGGAGATCATGGCTGACAACATTCACAAGCCAGGCTTCCAATTTCTTGATTAGCTCCTGGCAGGAGAATTGAAAACAGACTATTTGATTTGTTTTCCCCATGGGAATGATACAGGCATGAAGAGAAGTAAGTGGAAAAAAAATGAAAATCCAAATCCTATCAAAATATTGAAGCAGTTAAATCTAGTTTCTAATATAATAGATTTTGATGTGAATTCTCAAGCATTATTTACAAATAGTGACAAAATTTTGCAAGAAAAAAGCAAGATTTCTTCATGTGTTATATTCTTTTATGGGAACCACTGGTATTCAGACTTGGAAAAAAAATAAGTATACATATTCTGAATATTCTGAGTAATATTTTCTAGGGAAGGACAATATGCTTGCACCAGTTTCCACAGAAATCAGTGTTCATCTCTTTTGAATTTATGTGACTCAACTTCAAGTGCAGTTCAAGATGTAATTTTGTCATGTCACTCCAGAGCTGAGTAGATTTTTCACAGTGAAAAACCTTCTTTAGCCTTAGATGATATGACTGACATTAAAATAATTTTTTTTTTAAAAATTAAAAATTATATTATTTCTTTTAGCCCATATAATTTGCTGTTTGGAAAATAAATAGATCTCTGTGATTCATGGGATCAATACCAAATTGCAAGACAGAGCGTTGCTTTCTCAGATTTTGAAGATATGACCTTTACAGTTCTTCCACAAAAGCCCTCAATGTAATTTCTTCTTGATTTTATTGAATCAGGTTTCTGTTGGTGCTCAAATGAGATTTCTTGAACCTTGCAACTCAAGGAGTCAGAACTGAGCCTTTCACCCATTAATAAAAGATAGTTTGTCTTGGTTAGTATGGGGAAAACTCAGGTAGTCATAAAGTCACAAGGAAAGTGTTGTATGTATTCTACCACAATAGAGTCCAGGATAACATGAAATTCAATATTCATTCAAAAAGCACAGAGGTGTTCATGAAATACATGATGTAGTTTTAAAAGCTTTAATTTCTGTGGGCCAGAGAGCTAAATTATTTATTTTTCTCTGCATGCATTTGAAACCTTCATTATTCTTTCTGAAGAGAAAGGGGGAAAGGTATACTACTGTATGCAGGTATAAATTTTACAGCCATGCTGTGCAATTTGTAAGTTGTTCACACTGAGGGTTGTCTATAGGTCTGCACTTACATTACTTAGAATGCTGACAATTCATACCTGACAGATGCTTTGGTACTGCTGTAGTACCTAGGGTTTAATTATAATAACAGCAGTGTACAGAGATAGAGACTAAAAACCTGCTCTGACTGCACGCAAAGACTGTATCCCTTGGACAAGAACTTTGGAAACCAGCCCTTGGGTAAAGTCAGCATTATGGCTGAGAGACAAAGGATACCATCAGGTAGATGCTTCCAGATGTTAATCGCCATGTACAGGGAGAGCAGACTCAGAAACTACCTAAGTAATTTGTTCAGTGTCCCATTTCTCCCTCTTGTCAGGAAAGGCAACATGCGGCTTCTATTCTGCCTAATTCATAACGTTAACTCAAGGGAGATGCTGGTTTTCCTCACTCCGTGATTATCTGCATGTCAGTCACAGAATCACAAAATAGTTGAAGTTTAAAGAGAGCTCTGGAGATCATCTGGTCCAATCCTCTTGCTTTAAAAGCTTCATCTAGAGCACATTATCCAGGACTGTGTCCAAATACTTTCTGAATATCTCCAATACTGCTCAATCTCCCTCAAAGTCATCTCCAATGCTCAGTCAACCTCAAAGTAAAAAAAAACCCTGAAACTGTGTTTCAGTTTCTGTTTATCGCCTCTTGTCCTGTCACTAGGCACTAATGGAAAAAGCCTTGGTACATCCAGGCCTATTTTTCATGTATTTAAATTAATTTATAAGATCCCCCTGAGATTGTACAGTTCTCAGCCTTTCTTCATAGAAGAGATGCTCCAGTTCCTTCATCATTTTACTGGCCCTTCACTGAACTCTGCCCAGAAGCTCCATGGCTTTCTTGTGTTGGGGAGTCCAGAACTCACAAGAATGGCAATACACCTGGAATACAAACAGTACTCCAAGTATGAACTCAGCATCCTGAGTGCAGGAGAAGGATCCCCTCCCTCCACCTGCCAGAAACACTTCTCCCAGTGCAGCCCAGGATACCATCTGCTTTCTTTGCCTTAAGGGAAAGTTCATGGCTCATGTTCATCCTGGTGTCCACTGGCCCCCCAGGGCTTTCTCTGTAGAGCTGTTTCCTCTCTGGGTGGCCCCCAGCATATATTACTGCACAGGGTTTGCAATACCCCTGTGTAGAACTCCATGAGGTTCCTCTCACCCTGTTTCTCCAGCTTCTCAATGTCCCTCTCACTGGCAGCATGAGTTTCTGATGCATCAGCCACTCCTCTCAGTTTTGCATTATTAGCGAAGTTGCTGAGGGTAAATTCCACCACATCATCCAGATCATTACAGAAAACATTAAACAGGATCTGACCTAGCATGGACAGCAGGGACACATCTCTGGTTACTGCCCCGTGCCTGGACTTCATGCCACTGATCACCATCCTCTGGGTCTGGCCATTCAGCCAGTTTCCAAAGTACTTCCACTGTCTACTCATCCAGCTCTTACTTGACCAACTTCTCTGTGAGGATGTTAAGAGGGAAAATACAAAACTCTTACCAGAGTCATCCACAGCTCTCCCTTCATATAATGACACAGTCAATTTATTGTTGAAGGACATAAGATTGGTAAAGAATGACTTCCTCTAGGTGAATCCATGTTGGCTACTCCTGTTGGACTTGTATTTCACATGTCTAGAAATAGTTCTCAAGATGAGTTGATCCATTACCTTCCCAGGCTTTGAGGTTAGGCTGAGCTCTCTGTGGTAGTGCCTTCCCTCAGGGAGGCTTGGACCCCACCCATCACTCAGGCACTTGCCATTTAATGGCTGAGTGACACGGGGTCCGAAGACGCCCAAGAGGAGGAGCTGCAGATATGAGAACACCCAGAGGGCGTTTACTGGGGAGGAGAAAGGCAAAAACTCAACCTCCCTTTCCAGAAAGTTCTGAGTTACTTGATTGTTTATTGGACAGTTATGAAATCCCACCCTACTGCTAAGAAATAATTGGCTGCTGATACCCTGTCCCTCCTTTCAAGGAATGTTTCATTGGCTGCTTGGGTTTTCCCTGCCCTGTTTTCTGTGTCTTATAACCTTGTGTAAAGTATAAAATTGTCGGAGTTCTTCTGGCGTTCCCTTGGAGCAATAAACCCTTCCCAACCCACCAGAAGCCTCCCTCTCTCTTTCTTTTGTGTCCTTGGCCGTCGAAAGCTCAGTGGATTGACATCTGCACCTACTGCCGGCAGGCTTTCCTAATTTGGGGCGGCATTTCTGCGATATCTGTTCTCCAGCGTGAGGGCTCTGCGGGGCCTCCTCTAGGCTGCTGGTCCTCCACGTGAGGGATTCCATGACCAGACTGTGTGACCGGACGACTCCAGCCCTCTGGTGGAGAAAGCGCCGTTACCAGCCCCGAAGAAGCACCAAGCTATCCCGAGGCGGGGATGAGTGACGCAACTCTGTACAGTTCCAAGCCCTCCTTTCTGGCTTTTCAGAAGTTAGGAGTAACACTTCCTTTCCTCCATTCTTCAGGAATCTCTCACAGTTGCCATGATCACTCCAAGATTGTCAATAATGGCCTCTTAAGGACATCAGCCAGCTCCCTCAGCACTCATCTCATCAGGCTGCTTGGATTGATGTATTTGTAATTAAGTATTTGTAATCTGATCCTCTTCCACCAAGGGCACATATTTCTTGCTCCAGACTTTCCCTGTGGTTTCTGAGGTCTGGATCCCTGAAGGCTGGTCTTCCTGGTAAGGACTAATGTGAAGAAGATATTAAATACCTCAGCCTTTACCATGCTCTGTGTAACCAGGTCTCCTGCCTCAGCTGTGCACTGATACATTCAGTGGTCTTCCTTTTATCACTTGCCAACTTATAAAACCCATTCTTCCCATCTCAGACATTCTTTGACAGATTCAGTTCCATCTGGGCCTTGTCCTTGCTAATCCCCTGCCTGCATGCTCAGTCTCCGCATTCCTCCAGTGTTATCTGTCCATACTTCCACCTTCTGTATACTTTTGCCCTGCTTCCACCTTCTGTTTATATCAAAGGATTAATTTCAAACCCATTTTTCTATGTATCAGTGCCCGCTTTGAGCTTAGAGCTGGACAGAACCTCAGAAAGTTAAGATAAATCTGGAAGATTAATATTTAAAGGAAGAACATCACTTAAAATAAGTGAGGAAATCAGATTCAGCACTCATTTTCTCAAAAAAAAAAACCCTAAAAAGTCTTACATAATTTTTTCCCAACTCCATCCAAGCAGCTCATAATGTAAAGAGCTGTACTTCCTGTAAATCCAAACTGGGCAAGTGACATAGATTTTACAATCTGCTTATTCATCAATGCCAAGTGGCCAATTCTCCAAGGTTTTTTTTAGGAGAAAGACACTGTGCAGAAAATTTATCAATTATTTTTATGCCTATTGTTTGCTTTTGTTTCCTTTTGTTTGCTTTTTATATAGTCTATCTCTCTTATTTTGTACCTAGGTGTTCTAGTCACTTGATTACACAAAAAAGTCACTTTGAAAAACAAAATTCTGTATTATAAATTTTTGTTAAATGTTAAGAGGTTTTTCATACCGTAACACCTTTCCTCTCAGAAGATCATCAGCTGGGAATATGTTTTAGAACTCCACTGAACCACTTTGCTACATTAAGTAACCTCAAAACTGACAAAGAATAAACAGCTACAAAAAAGTGCAGGGCAGCCAATGTCTTCCCATACTGTAAAATTTTTAATAACAATGACTGAAATTTTTTTTCATATTTAGCCCACAGTTTGTCAAAATAATCTCAAGGGTACTTTGATAATGTGCTGTGAAATTTGTCTTATCTCCCTAGCTTTTTGTCACCCTGTTTGGTCATGCTTGAAGAGTTGAATTGCTTAAATTACTTTTGGTAGAAAGAACCCCAGACATTAAAGTATAGGGAAACTGGAATGATTAACGCTGCAATGTTATCTAAAAATTAAGGGTTTATCTGCAATAGGGATATCAGGGACTGTGTGAACACCAGTCCAACTTCCTAATGAAAGAAGATGCAATCTGTAAAAAATGTGATTCACTACAACTTATTGACATCCCAGCACTCCAGATCTGCAATTCTATCAGTGACTGGAAATCCTAGAAGAGAACTTTCCTGCAGGTAGCCTTCAGACATGGAGAGTAGATAAATCTGTAAATCCAAAATCCATCTTAGGCACTGTTAATAGGTGAGATGGCATCATGTGAAAAAGTTGGGTTATGAAGAAGTAACTGATTAATAGAATTAAAACTGTTCAGGTAAGAGTAAGGACAAAAATGATATAAAAGTCCTGGGCTGTTCTTTTGCCGTCACCAGGACTTTTGGAACTGGGTGTGAAACAAGGACCATGCTTTGTGATATCTTTGGGCAGAGAAAAGAGTAAACCTTTGAGCGATAAATTATTGGAAGTTAAAGGAGTGTTTGGGGAAGTGTCACCATGTTTTTTCACTCTTCTTTAGGTCACTAATCTTGACCACTGTCAGTAGGAGAAAACAATACCAGACGGATCTTTGGACTATTCTTATGTTCCCATCTTATGCTCAAAGGCAGCATGAAAAAAAGTGACCTGTAAAAAAATGAGTCACTTGCCAATCCTTGGACAACCAATAGGCCCAACAGTAAGAATAGGCCTGTCTGCCTCTTGATGAACTGGTTCACATTCCAAAACAGAGTCCACCCGACTGCTTTGTCTAAACACACTCACAAATGACCAAGGCATCTCTTTAAGGACAATTTTCTCAACTTCTTGAAATACACAAGTAAACTTTTCAGCAAAACTAGAAAATTACTGCCACAGATGTTCAACAAAGGACAAGAGAAAAGCCACCTTAGCACCTAATTTCATTTTGTAGTAGTTTCTTGAATCTCTTCTATATTTCAGCATGACTTGTTGCAAACTGCAAATAAAATTAATCTCAGGCGCTTTGCTCTCAGGGCTCCTTTCCCCCTCTGGTTATTGAATATTATGGATTTATTTTTCCATGAAACATTGAGTTTGCCCAGTGTGAGCTGTATCATTACATAGTGTGTGGTACACTGACCTTCCCATAAGCAGAAGGCAATATATTCAGTGCAGCATGAACAAAAAGAAAAATATATTTTACATTCATTTTACAAATAAAGATTAATCATATTTATTTTATAATTAAAGACCATTTATCAATTAAATGGTCATGTTTTTCAGCAGCATTTTTAAAAAAGCATTTCAAAAGCAGATAACTTTATCAAATTAGAATGGGCAATCATTTATAATTTCTTTTTGGCCTTTTATTATGATTTCTTTTTAATGAAATCATCACTATTTCTTCACTTGGGAACTAAATGAAATGATAACACACCTATGGAAAATGCATGGGTTTGCCCTAGGACTCAAATTCACTAAAATAAACAGTTTTACTCATATTGTTCATGTCCCATACTATAATCCCATACTATAATCTTATATTTAGAGATACGTTACATTTATTGATAATGCTAAGTGTAAAAAAACATTAAAATAGTAAAAAAATACATCCAAATGTGTTGTTTTAAAATTCAACAATCTGTACATCATAGACAGTAATCAAATAAATCACTAACAGATATAAACTGAAAGTCTGCTTACACATTCTTTTTCTAACTGCTAAAAAGCCTATATCAATATAGGCTATATTAATATATCAATATTAATTTACATTTGTAAATAAGCACTGCAGAACTTTTCTGTCCCCAAAGCTCTACGGTAATTAGAAAACAACAGGGGTCTCATGACAATTTCAGTTCCACTTAAGAAACTGGAAGCTGAACGACCAAGTCGAAAAAAATGTCTTTTAAGAGGTTTGGAGAAGCTAACGTGGATTTGTCAAGAAAAAAGCTCTGTCAGACCAATTTAATTTCCTTCTCTGATATGGCAAAAAGATTTGGGAATAGAAAAGAAGTTGCAAATGTCATTTTTCCATGCTAGTAAAGCTTTTGACACATGACATTCTTATGTGCAACTGAGGAAGCACAGGCTAGCTGAAAATAATATACTGGGCTCTGAATTCATTGGAAATCTGAGCACCTCTCAGTGCTTTACTATTAACAATGAAAGGTTATCAAGCAGGATCAGACTTTTGCTGTTTTCAGTATTTTTATTAACAATCAGAATGAGGAAATCTGCTTATTCAAATCACAAATTACTTCACTTTGAAAGAGATTGCTCATATACAGGAGAGGGAATTTGGGACTCAAAATGATCTTGAAAAATGGATGATATATGCATATGAAATATGCATGAAGCTCTAACAGAGGAACGGCAAGGTGCTGCCACTCAGGAAAATTCATGTGGCACTGCAGAATTTTGTAGGCAGCTATTCAGTAAAGACATCAAGATGCACCATTGAATCTCAAGCTGAAAGTGAATCAAGAACACTTTGATGTCCTAGAAGAGAGTGATCTAGTCTAGTTAGTGACCAATAGAGGACCAAAATGGTCAAACACTGGGGAGAGGAACAATAATTGGAACGGCTGTGAATAAACAATTCATAGAAATGTGTCCTGCACTTTTCTGGACTTCTTGATTGTGTTAAGATCTGATTATTAAGGTTCTTAGAAATGCCTCTGCCCAAATTAAGGTGCAAATGAGACCATATGCCAATGACAATAGTATGGGTTTTATCTGATGAGGGAGAGAGAGAGAGAAAAGGAGAGACGAGAAAGAAATAGAAAATAAGTAGGGGGACAGAAAGAAGGTGACAGAGACAGAATAAGGAAAATATCACCACTCCATGGATCCCAGCGATGCTCCATTGATCCTCTCCATCTGTTCCTCTTGGTAGTGAAGGTCCCCCCAGAAAGTGGAGAATCCGATGGGTTTATATATGCTTAGGCCAGGTAGCAAATGTCCAGGCATGTCCCCCTGGAGGAGGGGGGCAGTCTCTTACAGCATCCAGTGGTGCAAAGCCTCTGGGGAGTGCTTTGGGAGGTCTTTGATGGATTATGACTCCCCCTCAGCTGCCTCTCACGTGAAAGTCCCATGGATGTGGCCTATGGTTGAGGGCTCCAAGGTTTGTGTAAGGGAGGATGGGTGTTCACTGCCTCTGAGCAGAGGTTATGCCATGCACTGAAACCTCCTCCTCCCCCCCTCAGCTGGGGGGGAGTCTGTGCAAACCTGGCCTCTGTGAGCTCTGCTCTTACCCCACCCCAAACTCAGCTGGGGATGGTTCTCAGCACAGAGAAAAAATCACAGGGTGATTTTGCCCTTTTGTGGATACATACCCTTCCCTCAGCCTGTGGTGATTGAACAGTGGGTTCCCCTGTATCTAATCAGCAGTTTGACTTTCAGTTCAAAGTCCCAGTCTTCAGGGAAGCTTCTTCAGTTGTAGCTTCTTCACAATGAGCAAAACTTCATATCAGTGTTCGAGGCATGAACTATTTTCAGTCACTGACACTATAAACCAAGCTTCCAGCTAATATATTAAAAAAGTAAGAAAAAGGAGTGGTTGGTCAGCAATTAAATAAGTCCTTCATTAGATGTTCTAGTCAAAAGAAATTACTACTGAGAATGAACATGAGGTCTACATGTTACAGATGTCTAAAGACTTAAACTTTTTCTGAAAGAGCTATAAAGATAGTACTTGCACATCTTTACCCATAGAAAACTTAACAACAAAGTAGAAAATGACCCTGGCAATAAAATTATCATCGAAGCTATCATGCCCTAGGACAGGGGAACAGAATTGATGATCTCTCACAGGTCAATGATTCTGTACTTTAAAATCTTTCTCTTGTATCTGCTTTATTGAGTGAAAATTACATTTTTTTAACTAAATGTAGTTTTTTTCCTGCAATTAATTTTTCTCAGTATATCTTTAACATTACCAGTAGAAGCCATTTCAGTTTATAGTCATCCAAAATAAACATGTTGACACTGGATTCCCTATTTAGACTCTATTTATCCAGGGTACAGTAGGGACCTTTACTGGAAAATTACTTCACCTCTCTTTGACAAAGGATTCAGGATGAAATTTATTTTTCCACTGGCTACAGGAGAAGCCAGGACTAGTTTAGATCAGATATCTAATTTTGATGGCCAGCATTCATTGAAAAAAATGTTATTCCCCTGTCAGACATTAATTATTCTTTCCAATTATCATGGAAAGAAATCAGTAGTAATATTAATCTCTCTATATATGAATTAGCTCTGTGACATCTGGGGAAAGGCAGGAGAAGACTCCGATTTTTGAAGGAGGACAATCTCTCAAGGTGTCTTTTGGTGGCATTTGAACTATCTGCACAGTCAGGTGAAATCATTAACATTTGCCCACACAGCACTTGTGCCTTTTATACAGATGGGCAAAAAACCTGAAGCAAGACAATAAATACAGCTTTGTTTTCCTTTCAGAGTTCTTGTATGATTGGGATATCGGGTTTTGGTTACTATCTAACTTTATCTAAAACAAATGATAAATGTGATTATCTTTATTTATACCATGTTTTCTTCAAAAATCCATTGTTGCTCAGAAAATCTATAAGAAAAAAACCCTAATGTCCAAGTTTTAGTTCTTTCAGAAAATAGCAGGTTGTCCTTTGTAAGCAAAAGTGATAGAATCTCCAATAAAGAAAACACTCCTTGACGAATTCACAGAACCTATTACTGGCACGAAAACCCCAAACAAAACAGCTGTAATAGGAATAGCAAATAAAACTTGAACATTCATGTGTCAGCTTTTTGGGAGAATACTTTACAGTCTCTATTTGGAGGTAATTAGGTGTTGATAATATGATGGCATGAGAGAAGAGAGAGGAAGAGAATTCAGCCATGCTATTTTGGGTTTATAGCTAGTTAGCTTTGAATGGCATGTTTCATTCATTCATTTAATTAGCAGTAGATCACATTTCTTCTTATGACAGGTGCTGTTTTGCAATCCCAATGATTCTTGCCAGAAGCACCAGAATTACCACCTCCAGAGTCAACCCTTGTAGTTCTCCAAGCCTGTTTCTCCCAAATCCCCACCTAAGGCACAGTCCACAGCTATAAAATTAGCTTTGTTTGTTCACAACTTAAACTTCAAATGAGTCCCAAATGGTGAAACGTCCTAACAGGATACTACCTTGCATCTTTCATCATTAGCAGGACCTTTACCGTCATGCTTAATCTTCTTAGCAGCTCTTCACTTCAAAGAAATCATGTGATGTTTTGCATAAAAATAAAAACCATCTGAGAGGAATCAATTCAATTTTTATTTATGCCTCAACAGGAATCCATTTTCTGACATGGGATGAAAAATTACTGTTGGGGCTGTACATGTGCGGGGAGCCTTAACATGTGCCATGTGCAGGGGGCAGCTTGGGACACCTGTGGGGGGCAGAGAGCGCTGACATAACAGTCTCTAAGCAGGCAACCCCTTTAGAGAATGGAGGGGAGTTCTGTTTCTGGAGGGACTTCACCTGACAGCTGATCAGGGCAGAGAAGTCTTCCAAGGAGGAAGCGACATCCTCCTTGTCGGCAGGGCAGACCCCTGGATGCCTGGGAAAAAATACCTGGGAAATCCGACTATGGGAGGAGTCTTGCACATAAAAGCAATTAACTGTGCCACAGTTTTCCCGCAGATTTTGTGTTTTTAGGAGCAGGGGCTCTCCTGGAGGGTCAGCTTGGCACCATCCCCCTCGCCCCACCTTTTTCTTCCTGCGGTGCTGCCTCTTCCCGGCCTGTCTTTCCCGTCCTCACCTGTTCCTGCACCCTGCTTCTCCTCTTCCCCGAGGCAGCTCGTCACCACCGCCTGCACCCAGCCCACAGCCCTCGCCACTGCCGCTTTTCCCCCCTTGCCCAGCACCAGCCCGCAGCTGTCATTCGCCGACAGGGGAGACACGCAGCCTGCTCCTGTCTGGAAATCGCTCCCAGCCCATCACGGGAGCCGCGCAGTTCCCCACAGCTCGCAGCACACACGCTCCATCTGCCAGGCTGACGCTGACAGGGCACCCCGGGGTTCTTGCGGTAACTCTGTCCCCGTCTTCTGTTCCTCTCCCCATCTCTCTTATTCTCTCTTTGCTCTCTTTTCTCTCCTCCTCCAGGAAACTTCCATGTTTGCGCTTCATTTTCATCTGAGAAATCTATTAAGAAGAATCTTCTCGACTTCCCTTACGGAGAAACAGGACACAGGACACATCATCGAGATTTCCATTGATGTGGAAGGAGTTTTAAAAAGCATGTAACAATCTTACTGAGTGACCAAAGTAACTGCTCTGCGGGAGACTTTTTCGGTAGCTGAGCTTGATATCTTGGGGTAGAAAAAGGTTATTTCTAGCCTTTTCACAATTTTGCACAGGTACAGTGGTATAAGTAAATGCTCGGGAATAAAGTGGTTCCCTGAAGTTGTCCAAACATACAAATCTGGAAGAGAATAGGACTTTTACATGGACTAAAAATATCTTCTGCCTTCTAAATCTAGAAACCCTCTTCGCCCCCTAAGTCTAATAAACTCCATGCCAAAACCAAGAAAAAAGGTCTGGACTTTGTGTGGACAAAAAATCCTGAAAGCTTGCTGTCAGAGAAGTTGTAGACTGGAAGTTCTTAGACTATAGAATTTATACAAAAATGTAGTTATCTCTGGGAGCCTTTGTTCTATCACACATGAGTAGATGTTCACTTGCTCTTAAGCAGGTTTGCATTATAAGTTCCTCTTTCCTCTTCTTCTGATTATCTTATGCTTTAAAACCCGTGGAGAAGAGCTTCTGCAGGACCAACAGTACAGAAAATCCTGCAATAGGTTTCAAAAGTCTGAGAGTTTGAACTCATGGGTCTTTAAGGCAAGCCCAGATTATCACATTCCTGTTAATAGTATAATTTTCAGTAATTAAAACCAAAGTAATAATTCTAGGAGTAGTATTTATAAACATTAGATGAAATTTAATTTACATCATATGTTTTAAAAACCTTTTTTATGGATTGAGTAAGTTAGAAAGAAATACAAGTTACATAACATACTGTCCTTCATTTTTTATTAAAAAAAACCTCAACCACAATGTTATAATCGCCTTCATAACTGGAATTTTGCTTTGCTTAAAATATCCGCTATAAAATATTAATTTGTGAGGTGAACAGCAGGGAAAATTGAGCTGTGTCCCATCTTCCTGTCAGCTGGGGATTCACATATTCTCCAAGTGTTTTAAGAGCAATACTAGAACTCATTTTCAGGAGTACATTTTCTCCCACAGGCCTGTTTAATCTGATCAAAGACAAGAAGGGGGCGGGGGGGAAAAGATGGGAGTGACTAAGCAGGCAAGACCACAAGAATAGGATACCGTGTNGGTTCACTGCCTTTGACCAGAGGCTTTTTACCACACACCTAAAACCTCTCCTTCCCCCACCCTTTGGTGTGAGAGTCTGTTCGAGCCTGGCAGCCGATAGCCCCGGGGCTGCGGAGGGCTGAAGGTGCTCAGCTTGATCCCTCTGTGAATGGATTCTTCTCCAACTCACACCTGAGGCACTTTATCTTATCTCCTTCGATGAGCAGTGTGTGGTGCAGGGTGTGGTGGTCTTCTCTGCAGCTCTTGTTCTAGGGCTTTGCTATAACAGGCAGAAGTCCTTCATGAAGATGTTTAAGCCATAAACCATCACATTTCAGTCTCTGAGAGACCAGTCTAAGATTTATTAAAATTCAGGGGTCCAAGGAAAGAACAGCCTGCTATGGACTTTAATAAGTTATGTATGTAGCATATTACATAGCCACAGAATACAAGCTCCTTTAATTGCTGTCTGAGTATGTCAAATACTGGCTCTGCAGAGGGGTCAGGACAGCCTGGATCAATGGGTTGAGGCCAGTTGTCTGAGGTTCAACAAGGCCAAATGCCAGGTCCTGGCCTTGGGTCACGACAACCCCCTGCAGTGCTGCAGGCTGAGGGCAAAGTGGTTGGAAAGCTGCTCAGAGGAAAAGGACCTTGGGGGTTCTGGTGACAGCAGCTGAACATGAGCCAGCTGTGCCCAGGTGACCAAGAGGGCCAGTGGCACCTGGCCTGCATCAGCAGTGGTGTGGCAGCAGGACCAGGGCAGGGATTGTCCCCCTGTGCTGGGCACTACTGAGGCCACACCACCAATCCTGTGTCCAGTTCTGGGCCCCTAACTGGAACAAAGATATTGAGGGACTGGAGCTCGTCCAGAGAAGGAAATGGAACTGGGGAAGGCTCTGGAGCACAAGTTCAGTGAGGAGCAGCTGAGGGAGCCAGGAGTGTTCAGCCTGGAGAAAAGTATGCGGAGGGGGAATGTCTGAAGTTGTAGCCAGGTGGTGGTCGGCCTCTTCCCTCAATTAACAAGTGACACGCTGAGAGGAAATAGTCCCAAGTTGTGCCAGGGGAGATTAAGATTTGACGTTTGGAAAAAGCTCTTCACAAAACCCTCTTTCAAAGGGAGTGATGGAGTCACCATCTCAGGAGGTATTTTAAAAATGTGCAGATGTGGCAGTGAAGGACATGGTTTAGTGATGGATTTGGCAGTGCTGGGTTACTGGTCTTAAAGTTCTTTTCCAACCTAAATGATTCTATGAGTCTATGATTTCATGGAGAGTTAATTTGATGTGCCTTGATAATCAGTAAGTGAAGAAAATGCTTAGGTAGGAATTATACCATATTTTTCTGAAATAACACTTCATAATGAGTCTGTCTAAACATGGTCAATTTTTGAATTTTTGATGACATGATGGAACAGGAAAAAAAAGCTGCACTGACAACTCCAGAGGTGTAGACAGCTGCCAACAACACACNTTGGCTGTTATTTTGGCATTCTACAACCACAAAAAAAAAAAAAAAAAAAAGCAGGACTAATCAACGGTGTAGAGTAGGAAAATTTTTATCGTGAAGATCAGAAAAATTAACACAATGAAGGGAGAATAGAATAAATTCATGAGGCAAGAGAGGCAGACAAAAAACATACAAAAAGTAAAAACCAGTGGAAAATATGACTTACAACCTGTAAGAGAATGATGCTGGTGTTTTATCAAAGGCTTAACAATTACAGATATTTCTCACATTTTTTAAAGTAGCAGGAGATGGGTGATTTGCAGGCTTTTAAGGAGGATGGAGGAATTTAAGACTATTACAGATACCAGAATGAAATAGTTTGATGATTGGGAATATATTGACAGGATAAGTAGAGAAGCCAGTCACTCAGGACCATCTTAGGCAGGAAAAAAACATCTTCAGGATCCTATACACCGGATATATAGCTGTTCCTCTCTGGGAAAAGGGCTTAGCTGGAACCGTCTCTTAAAAAGTTAAAAAATATTTAAAAAATATTAAAGGTTGTCCCTGTAAACCTTATATCAGCATTTTCTGCTCTAATGTAATTAATTTGGTAGTCAATCATAGCTCACCAAATAGTCTGCATCAACTGTTCAGCAAAAGTGTGTAACTCAAATTTGGTCTGGAAGTGTTGCTTCTTTTAAGTGTTATCTCCACTTGAGGAAAACATCAGATCAATAAGAATTTTGCTTGCTGACATAGTCCTGAGATTATTTATCTTCTAAAGAAAGAATTCTGGTTCATTAAATGTGCTGCCTTCAGTCCAGCAAAGCACTAATTTTTGTTCTGGTAATACCAAGAATTCCTACAAGCGATCCAATTCTTCGTAGTTATTATGCTCAAAATCTTGTTTATATGCAAAGAGAAAGGCATATATTATATATATAAAAATATGCACATTAGGCCAAGAATTTATTGTTAGTATGACTGAAATATTATTAGTATAAATCAAGGATTATGAGTCTAATGTAATTGCTACAGCAAAGAAAAAAAAACAAAAAAGAAAGCAAATCAATGCAGATAAAACTGTTATGCACGTCGTATTTTTCACTCCCACTGGAGCTGTGCTCACCTTGCCACTTCTCCTCTGTGTCCTAAGGTCAGGAGGACTCATGCTGTGCTGAGAGGCAGCATGTGCAGAGTTTTCAGCATCCTTTCCTGGCAGGATTACGATGCTCAAATGAATCACTATTTCTTCCTCAGCCTAGGATTCACATTGGGTTATTTTTCATGTGCTTGATAACATATTTTATACCTTTCTTCTCCTTCACTGGTCTGCAGTTCCATATGTTAAAAGCTATTTCTGTGTTGCCCTTGGCCATGCCTAAACCCCCTTTTGTGTAGATCTGCATTTCAGTGAGGGATCAGGGGTGGGCTGTGTGCAGCTTCCAGGACCACCCTGTGTCCCATTTCCCGTGGCTGTACTCCTCTAAGCAGCATTCTGGGCTCCACCTGACAAAGCCTCTGCTGTTAGACCAGGGCCATCTCTCTCTACACTGCATCTGGTTTGTCATAAATATCTTCTTCTGTGTAGAGTAACTGCTTCTTGCTGCTCTCTATTTTAAACTTTGCTTGTATCACACAAATACAAACAAAAGTAATGAGATATAGCCATGGACACCTGATCAGTTAAAGAAACTGCTGTCACAGCTAAACCAAGAAAAATGAAGCTTCAGGCAGGTCAAGAAAAGTTAACACAAGGGACAATGGATACACCCCAGACGTGAGGCCTTGGAAACTCAGCACAGTGCTTCTGGCACATTACCAGCAATGACAATGCTGTGCTAGAGAGCTCCGGGTTTATTTTGTGCTGGCAGCAAGTACAGGGGACCAAAGATGATACCCAGGTGCTGGGCTTTCTGACTAAAGCATGTACTTAAATTTAAGTGCATAAAGAAGTGTTGCTTATTTCAGTTCTGGCAGTGAAGTGTTTGCTGTCATCATGCCAATTGTGTGAAGCAGTAAACCCTGCTATCACAGCAATGAGTACCACTTCATTACTGGAACTGAAACCAGAAACTTATATTTTAGCATATCCTTTAAAGACTTTTTAAAGTAAAAATAAAGTGCTCAGTATAATGCAGCACTGAAACTGATGAAAAATAATATACTCAGAACTTCTCATCACACAGTACTGAATTTTGTGAACGTGTTAAGTACTGTTGGTTGAGGATGGAAAAAGAGTTTTGAGGTTGCAAAAGTGAAAAAACACCTTATTTTGAAAGAGGATTTATTTTTGAAGTGCAATTTTGGAGCAATACTTCCCCAAAAGACTGGTCTGAGTCTTTTTTCCCCCTTCTTTCTATTTGCATTCTTTGAAGATCCCTTTGTCTAGCAGTTGTGGTTTTTGTTTTTGTTTGCTTGTTTGTTTGTTTTTTAATTCTCCAACATATTAGTATGGAAAAGGTAAAGCACAAGTAATTAAAAAGTTAGAAAAGTAAAACTTGTGAGAATCATTATGTCTTTTTTTTTCCTTATTAAATAAAAACAAACTGAAAAAGAACATCTGTTTTAAGATAGTGTGAAAAAATTTATCCAGAAAATTACATGTTCTGATGGAATTTTGAAGTTCCATGCACAAATCTGATTTCTCTTTTCTTATAAATTCATTGCTTAAGTGATGGACAGTACTTCAGACAGTGTAAAACATTAAGGTCATTAGAACCAGTGGCCTTCAGTTATAAAAATAGATTTTTTAATCGTATTTAAGGACTAGCTTATATTATCTGAACATTTATTTTTGATGGACGTAAAATAAACTGTGGTGTCTATTTAAACATATAAAGTGTAAGGTGGGAGAAGATGGGTGAGAGAGAGACTGACTCTATACAGACTTCATGTGCCTTTTTGAGGAGCTTTCCAATCTTTCCACAAGCTGTTATAAAACAAATGGGGGAGGTGGCGGGGGGAGCATCCACGGTTTCAGTTCTTCACTTCTTATGCTACACTTATGGGGAAAAATTAAGATAAGTGATTACAATAAGCATAAGCTATTTAGGAAAATGGGCCAATGAAACCAGAAGGCACCAAAAGTATTTGCAGTTATGCAGAAGGACAGCCAAGGTATTTTATTTGCTTTTTCTAAACTACCTGTAGCTTGCTCTTAAATTTTAACCAATTGAGATCAGATTTGCTTGTACAGAGTCAACTACTGTTTAACAGGAAGCTGAAAAAAAAGATGACTAACAACTGGTGGCAAACACACACTGCTGTCCATGGCAACTCCAATGCAACTCTAATGCAGAAAGAGGAAGTCCTCTGAAGAATGCCAGGGAGTTCTGTTGCATTCACTTAGGAAGAGTAATTAGACAGTCTTACTTAGCTCATAAAAAAAATTCTGGTTTACTCTTCAATACATTATTTAAATAAGCTTATAAAGGAACCTACTAAACAGTTGTTGACATTAACCAGAATGTGGTTTTCAGTGAGTTATATTTCCTTTACCTATTTATACATTTCTTGAAACACTGAAGTTTATTATGGCATTCATTAAGCACAACCCTACAACTGGACGAACACAAAAATGCTGAAAAATATTTGTGAGCTAAGGGAATTTGCCACTAAAATTACTGGAGTCTAGCTTAAACTAGACTGACATTAGAGGACATAAAATTATGTAAAACCTTAAATCTCTAGAGAAAAAGAATAAACTCTGCAGTTTAAAACAGAATCAGATAGCTGTTTTACTGTTTGATTTTGAACATTTCTGTCAGTCAATATATCATTTATCCTGCATGATGTTTTATCTCCTCTTTTTAAAGAAAGATCCCACCCAGAATCTTGTGAGATGTTTTAGTAGTTAATCTGTTAGTATGTTTTTTTTACCTCAGAATCTAATCCAGAGTCTGTAATTCTTGGTAAATATCCTAATAGTAAGTGAAAACAGGCAAAAGTTCTCAGCAGTGACATGGCTGAAAAAGTGACACAAGTTAAAGTGGCTGGATTGAATTGTTGGAATAACATTATGATTCATAATGATCTATATCCAGATAAGATGAGTGTTTGGATGCTTGCATCCTGTCCTGTGATCTCACTAGAATAAGATTGATTCCGGAGTCATAAAAGGCAAGAGGGAAGGATAACTTTTGTCCTAGAAACTGGAGGTCCCTAGTCTTCTTCTCCAAATTTTGCACTTCAAGACTACTTGACAAATTTCTGAAGTGGTTTGAACCTTGACTGTTGTCAAAGTCTTTTCTCTTCTTATTTTTCAGGTCCTACCATCAACAGTGCAGTGTATAACCTTTCTGCATCACATCGCATATGACTGCTCGGATTGCCACCACAATACCTCGTTAATGCAATACAGCTTGATGTCAAATCCTCAAACTCAGTGCACCTCCTATGAACACATTTGTCTGTTCTATTTCCTCAAGTATAAACATACTGCCAGTGAAGTTTGCAAAATTACATAATTGTCTGATTCAACTGTTTTGATAATGTGTTCCAGCCATCTGCTGTAACAGCCAACCCACAATGGTTCCATTGTAGACAATTTAAAGCATCACAAAGCAAAGAGCAAGATGATACATCGCTATTTCTTTTTTCACATTTTTTTATCAGACAATTTTCCAAGGTTGATCTCCTGCATTTGAGCAAACAAGATATTGGCCACTCTTTCTTGATTAACAGGAAATATTTATAACTGAATGAGGGGATCCCAGAGAACACACGAAAATACTGGTGGACCAGCCATTTGCAGTCTTGTACATGCCTAATAAAAGTACAGAACTTAGACCAGAAAAGAGATGCAAGAACCAGTGAGACATTATATACAATACTGGGACCTTGCTAATGAGGTAGTTTTTGCAACTTCCTCATCCGAGTAGCAATGGATGCAGTGAATCCGCACTCTGAATTACAAAATATCCATAAATTTGGATATAAATTTTTTATGAACATTGGACTCTTTGTTTATTATACATGAAGTCAATTTAATTAATACTGTGAGATAGTGATCAAAATAATCTATTCACCTGTTTTTAAATTCACTGTGCCAGATGAATTAAAATTACCCAAAGCATTATATAATGGATAATATCTGTGCTCACTCAGGCTTCTTGGCCATCTTTCAGGACAGTAACAAACTTTTCATTTACACCTCAAATTCCAACTCTACTGCATTCCCTCCTAATTTCAGAATACTACAGTGCAAGCACACAGTGTCTGAAGAAGCAAACCCAGATTTCTAAGTCATATCTCACATGTTTATTTGCTCTTTCATTTTTGTGCACTGTCTTCAGTCACAGAAACAGCCTCAGCTCCTGCTTCAAATTAGCCATCCAGGTGATATTTTCTTTAAAGCATGCATGCCTAGGCAGCGCTCAAGTAAAATATATCAAAAGTTTCTCCTTAATCAAGTTGTTCAAAGTCTGGGAAACATAATCTTCACTTCCTTTAGAAGGTGCAGTTGAAACTTGCTGTTCTACTTTCGTCTGAACTTCAGCATTTTATCCTCTAGAGATTCTCTCTCTATGTCTATATTAATACCATTCAGCAGAAACAAAGCATTCTAGATTATGGATTTTTATTGGTATGGCTGAAATGGCAGCAGACATACACTGACTGAAGAAGAGGAAAAAGTTATTGTGACTTGGTTCTGTTCTTAAAATGTCATGAAACAATTGTGTCAGTAAGAGACTTTCTGTGAGGAAGGAGGAAAAGTAAAATACCACAGTTTGCTTTTTCTGTGTTTTTTTTAACATTGTTTTAAAGGATAGTAGGAAGATGAGAGTCATTATACATATTTCTATATGTACTGAATATAACATTCTATCTAATATACCTGTTGGAATCCTGGGTATTAGATTTATGGAATATAGTAATATATATTGTAATGTAATGTACTCTGGAAACAGGTAGCTTCACATTAGCCTAAATGTGTTCTGTTAGTGAATCTCAATTCATTTTCTTCCAGTGAAAATTAAATTATATGGATTACATATGGAGAATTCAACGAAGTAACATCCCAAATAGAAAATTACAGGAATAAATAATCTTTTCAGATACTAGGAGGAGAAGTGCCTGATTATAAATATTTTTTTAATAACAGTCAGGTCTGTAAAGACTTTTAAGTAGGGGAACTCTGCTATAGCAAAACTGGGTAACATCTCTGAAAGATGAGACTGATGCAGCTTTTCAAACCTTGCTGGAGGGAAGAAAGTTGGAGAAGAGAAAGTGCTCTCTGCTAATTACCCCAAGAAATAGAAATAAGCACTTCCAGAAAATTAACACCATTTCTAAATCGGTTCATGGACACTCTCCAATTTCTTGTTCAGTGTGGCAGATTGATGTTACTTCCTCTGTCAGTGTCAGTGCAAGGAATATACCTGTTGCTAAATGCTGACAAGATGACTAAGCATCCCTCTTGTCTTCATGAGCTGTATCTTGCAGAGCTGTGTTCAGCTGCTGGTCTGGCTTTAGACATTTCAAATGTAGGGCTGGTGGACACTATAAAAGACAGTATAAATCACTTGAAAGAGGTCCAGGTTTTCTGCTTTACCAGGGTAGCAATTTTTCTTTCAATACCTGCAGCCTATTCCCATAGTAAGTACAGCATCCTAAGACTTTCTTAGAAGTGCCATCTTCCTTTACAATAAATTTACCGGTGCAGACCAAGTGATGTGGGCAAGGGTAGGACACATCCTCTCCACAGAGGCAATGGAGTAAAATCGGGTGCTTGTTCCGATACAGCTCAAGGCTTATACCACAAGATGTTTCTGAGGAGTGCATATTTTAACAAATATTTTATCTTGGGTCTTGTATGATGTGATGCCAAGTCTGAGGAAGGACTTTCCCTCTGGCAGGCTGTAGCACATGTCCCTGCTGCTAGGAGAAAACAGCTGAAGGATAATTTCCATCTTCAGGCAGGCAGAGCTGGAACACAGCCGTATAAGGGGGATCCTTCAACTCTGGATGAAATAATCATGCCCTACAAAATGCCATATGTATATTTTGTCTTCCTCACTTTAAGTCTGATTGGTTGACAAACATTTTAACTAACAGAACGAGGAAGATTTACATAATTATACTGTATTTTTGAGAACTGTACTAGAAATATGCAAATTCTGGGTTGGCTTCTACTACTGTAACTTCGCTTTTATGGACTCATCTTTTTATATCTCCCAGGCTGTTGCTCAGCAACAAAAATGACACAGAAGTTATTCATATCCATCTAGTGGAAAAGTCTGTAAAAGGAGACAAAATAAGTTATCTGAAAAAATCTGAAAAATCCCATTCTAAATGAACTATCTATCTATCTTCAGCTGTTACCACTCTTTTTCTTTTCTCACATCAGCCATGCTCACCATTTTTCATTTCAATGATTGGATACACTTACAGGAGAGGAAGACCTCTCTGCCTAGGAGGAAAATAGTGTTCTTAATGATATTTGTTTTATTATTTCATAAAAGTAGATTGGAAGACAAAAAGGAAAGAGGTTTGTATCTATTCTATGATTAGCACTGTAGTGGAAGTAAGCTTTTCCTTTTAATGTCCCAATCCACACAATTTTTGTACAGGAAAATTTGGACTTTATTTAAATCACATACAAAGTCTCATGGGGAAATGTCAGTAAGTTGAGTTACTGTTTCTTATTGGTGGCTTCACATCAGAAAATAATGAAAACCACTGGACTTAATGTCTCTTTTAATAAATAGGTGTGCATTAAAGAAACCCACAACAAAACTTGCAGTTACCATCAAGGCAGAAAACATGACAGGAATGCCCTAAAATCTTAGGGTATTTTATGTGTAAAAAATTTTGTGTTCCTTCAAATAAAATAATTATAGCATCATTAGAACCTTCTTTGTTGTAGATCCTTCTGTTCTCTGTTCATATGTATACAAATAAGGAAACTTTTCTTAAATTTATAGAGTGAAAATAATGTAAATTGCAAGGTCCAGAGGTCACCTAGTCCAAATCCATGCTCAGAGCAGGTTGGTGGGTTTTTTAAATTGAAAATTTATGGCTCTAAAGGAGCATGTAGTTAACCTAGAATTCACAAGGTGGGTGAGCCAAAACTAGGAACCAAAGAATAGTATGAGACTTCATTTTTTTGGTATTTAATTACCCTTTTTTTTTTTCCTTTCATATTTTTATATTTATTTTCATATTTTCTCTACTATTTTTAAGTAACCAATCTCATGGTGGTTAGAGGAGGTGGAGAAGACTGTTTAGCTTCCTACTTAACGTGAATGATGTTCCAATGACCAGGAGACCTTCAAACTGGTCTGCAAAACTGCACTGGCTGCACTGGCATGCTAAAGGCCTTCACCCAGGCAAGCCTGCCCTGCCTTAATCAGAAGATAAGAGTTTACCTCCAAAGATTCTGTCCGAAATAAACTCCTCTATGACTCTTAAAATGTAATGGTTTTCACCAAAAAATAATTTTATCCTCTTTTTCATAAGCTTTCATAAGATCATATAATTTCTTCAACAGCTGAGACTTTTAAGACATGACTGAGACTAGTTTAAGGTGCAAGAAAAATACTGCTGTCTGTTAAACATGGTACCAATGATAGCATCAAATAATGATATTAACCTCTGGATTCATGGTATCAATTAATGTTTTACTCAAAAAATGTAAGCTATTAAGATATTTGTATATGATACTTTGTAAATAGTTGACATAGCGGAGCAACTGAAACTTACTGGTCAGCTGTCATTATACACATACATACAGCTATAAATGAATAAATCCTATGCTAAAAATAAAATGGATAGCTTGTTCTCATAATTCAGTGTGTCATATGAATGTTCAAGCTTTTGATCTCAGTTGAAATGCCACAAAGGGCAGGGACACATACCAGTCTGCTGTCAAACATCTAACATGGGGAAGATACGTTCTTATTACAAAAACCAGCAATAAGTACAAAATCACTCTACATATATAAAGAGGGTGTCTTAGGTTTCCTAGAGCATTACCATGTGGTGCTCAATGACCTAGGACTTCTCTTCAGTCATCGGTAGTTTGCTAACTACATTTCATATGTGAGGTTTTGGTTCAGCTGGCAAAGACCAAATTTAACACAAAAAGTCTGGTAAAGACTGATTAGTGTGAAAGTCTGAGGCACCTACAGACCAGAATCTTATATTGTACCTCTTATGATGTTGTGGTTTAACCCCAGCCACTCCTCGCAGCTGCTTGCTCACTCCCCCACAGTGGAATAGGGAAGAGACTCTTACTAAGATTATACTTAAGAGTAAGCCTGAGAAAACACTTGCTTTGAGATAAACACAGTTTAATAGGGAAAGCAAAACCTGTGCATGAAAGCAAAGCAAGACAAGGAATTAAGTCACCATTTCCCATGGGTGAGCAGGTGTTCAGCCACCCCCAGGAGAGCAGGACTCCATCACACTCAATGGTGAGAAGATAAACACCACTGCTCCAAACGTCCCCCCTCCCTTCTTCTTCGCCCAGCTTCATAAGCTGAGCATGATGCCCTATGTTGTGGGACATTCCTGTAGTCACTTGGAGTCAGCTGTCCTGGCTGTGTCCTCTCCCAGCTTCTTGTTCTCCCCCAGCCCACTCCTTGGTGGGGTGGTGTGAGGAACAGAAAAGGTCTTGACCCTGGGTGAGCCCTGCTCAGCAGTAGCTAAAAAATCCCTGTGATACCAACTCTGTTTTCTGCAGGAATCCAAAGCACAACCTCGTAATAGGGGCGAAAAGCCCCTTGCTCAACCAACTCCTGTGTGCATACACAAAAGTTACTTTTTATCCTTGACTGATCATCACCACTCCCTGAAATATCTGATAGACCCCTTTTTCATTTGTGTGGTATTTTCAAGCCAGAAAAGAATTTGCTGTGAAAAGGAAATCCTTAGACATTAAATGTGTGTATTTGCAATTTATCTGATTGCATCCTTCAGAACACCTATTTCCAGTTTTCTATTGAAATGTAAATAGACTGCACAAAATAGCAGCATATCAGTATATCAGCACTAATTTGGTTCTATTGTTCTGTTGTGTTTGATACTGGAAGTTAATTTATAAATACTTTAATATTAGACCTACTTAAATTATGGTCACTGCTTCACCTATGTCCTTTATTTTCCAAAATAACAACTTATAGGTTCTTTGTAATGCTTTAAAAAGGATACATGGTGGTGCTCTTAAGAGGGTGTGCTTATCTGAGTGGTATAATTGCACTCTACTTAAGTTACTCTCTAAAAGAAACACAAGACAGGAACCAGCATCTCATCTTTCCTGCAGAATCTTTTCTTGAACTGAAGAAGAAGGAGCAAAAGACAATGGAGAGGAAATGGAAAAGAGCAAGAGGAAGCAAAACAAAAAAATGTTGATTTTTTAAAGCAAAAGTATGTATAAAGCTAGTACTATCTTTAAAGTTTTTCAAAGATGTGGTTTAATATAATTAATGATTTTTCCAGTAGACTTAACTGACAATTATGTCCCTGCCTTGACACATGAACATGAATATTCATATGAACAGTTGTCAGCAGTTCTTCCTATCACACAGACATTTTGTACTGCATGAGATTCCATAGAGTAGGTACAAAAATGAAGTTACATTTAACAGAAAATATTTGTTCCTGGTTGTCCCCTTCCCTGCTAGCTGTTTCAGCTCCTCTGATTTTAATCACAGTTTCCTACGATAATGTTGGCAACACCCACAAACTTCTGAGGTGCCAGCACAGGGTAGCAACTCCCTGGCACATCCTGCTCTACCTGTGTCCTCTAACTCAGGGAAACAGCTCTTGTGTTCACCTGAGCCATGATGCCAGGCTTCTGGAGTATTAAAATTCCATTCTGTATCCTGATAGTCATTAAGGATGTTGTAAGTTAAATTGTGAGGAAAAAAACTAGATGAAATTCCTACAGTGGAGAATGTCTCCCAAGG
>VXAC01000230.1:6331-29269 GCA_013399225.1 Rhipidura dahli | reverse complement strand
AGAGTAATACCCCCATGGGCTGGCCCATGTTCAAAGTTGAAGGAACCGTGAGAGGGTTTTATGGAAAAAAGAGACTTTACATCACTGCAGATGGTTTTTGCTGCAGGCGGTGGCAGTTTGGAGAACCACGTAAAGCAGGAAGAAACCCTTTTCTTTTTCTTTCTTGAGAACTGCACATGGATTGAGGGAGAGGAGAAGGAGGGGGAGGGAGAAGAAGAGGAGTTCTGGCTGTGTGTTCTGATTGTTTTTTTCTTTCCTTTTTTTCTTAGGTCTGTTAATAAACTTTATCATAGCAGATAAGTTGTGTGCCTGCTTTGCTGTCTCCTAATGGTTTATCTCACAGGAAAGAAATCAGGGAACAGTGCATAAATTGACCATAAAACCACTACACTAAAATTTTGGTGTTTCTTCCTGGTTATGCAAACCAAACCCGCTACAGTTTGTTTTGCTTTTTTGCGCTTTTTTTGCCTATTTTTTTTTTTTTTGCTTTTTCCAAAATTAGAGAAATGTACACCTGTGTTGCTTGTCCTTTCTGATTGTTTCAGTATGAGGCTCACAGTCTTAAGTAAACTTTTCACCTTAATACACCAGCAAAGGCATGAAATAATACTAAAAAGTAAATGGAAGACTGTGTGGTTCAATGCAGATGTAAATTAGTGAAATTCAGGATTCTTTCAGAGGTATCATAACGCTGACTGTCTGTCTTACTTAGTGATGTCAAACACCAAACTGATATGGTTCTTTTCCATAGGTTTAAAGTTTGAGGTCTCTTTGCCTTCCATTACAACTTCTGTCTTTGCTGAGCTACTGCCATTTTAAAATATTGGTTAAATTTCATCTTAGCACAAAGATCCATTTATATTTAATGGACTTTTAGTCAACTGTCTAGTACAGATTTGCAGCTCTTATCCAGGTGTGTATTCAAAATATAATAGTTTGAAATGTTTTTTAGTGTGATTTAACAATTTTAAAAAATCCTATCCTTTTTTCAAAACATTGTTCCAAACGCTATCTGAAAGCTGGGTATTTGGTTACAGATGTATTTGTAAAATCCTAAACCTTGTACTATTCTGAGTGTTTCCACAGAATCACAAAATGATTGGTATTGGAAGGGATGCTCTGGAGAGCATCCCTCCCAATCCCCCTTGTTGGAGACTGAAATGTTATGGTTTATGGCTTAAACATCTTTATGAAGGACTTTTGCCTATTATAGCAAAGGTGTATAATGATGCTGCACCACCGAAGCCCACCCTGGATGGGCCTCCTGATTGAATCCTGAACTGTGAGTTAAACCACCTAAGGAAAAGAGGTAAGAAAAGTGACACTAGTGTTCAGAGCATCTGTAAGAGCATCCACAGCAGGGCCCAGCTCAGCACCTTCAGGGTGGAGGCCACAGCCCCAGCCTTCTGCTGCCAGGCTCACACAGATCCCTACACCAAAGCAGGGAGGAGGAAATGTTCTGGGTGTGTGCCATAGCCTCTGGCCAGATGCTGTGAATGCCCATCCTCTGCTGGGCAGACTGGCCCAGCTGTGGGGCCTCCCACCCTATGTCCCACATCTATGGGACATCCACGTGAGGGACAGCAGAGGGGGTGTCATGGCCCATCAAAGGCCCCCCCAAAGGGGTCCCCAGACCCTGCACAGAGCACTGCACGTGATACTACATCATACAACAGATCCAGAGTCTTGCAAGGGACAGTGTCAAACTTTCCCCTCCCCCTCAGGGAGGTACCTGTGTATTCCCACCTGCCCAAACATACATTAATCCATTGGATTCTATACTTTTCAGCAGGGAACCCTCACCACCAAGAAGACCAGATGGAGGGAAGCAATGAGAGCAAAAATCATTGGTACCCACAGAAGAGTGATATATTTCTGCTTAATCTCTGTCACTCTCCCTGTCCCCACACACACCTCCCTCTTTCTTTCTTTTTCTTTCTTTCTTTCTTTCTTTCTTTCTTTCTTTCTTTCTTTCTTTCTTTCTTTCTTTCTTTCTTTCTTTCTTTCTTTCTTTCTTTCTTTCTCTTTACCTCTTTTACTATTAAATAAAATATATCCACTTTTTGGGATGAAGATCTAACCTCATTTGGTTTTAATCATGTTTTTTAGGTATATTCAAACTGTTGTTGGTTCGATCTGTTTCTATTCAGAGTGTTAGCTCTCTTTACTCCTCTGTAATCAGACTAGATCACAACATCCTCTGCCCAGACAGGGTCACCTCAAGCAGATGACACAGGAACATGTCCAGATGGGTTTGGAATATCCCCAGAGAGGGGAACTCCACTACCTTCCTGGGCAGACTGTTCCAGTGCTCTAAACCCTTCCGTGGAAAGTTCTTCCTCATGTTGATGAGGATCTTCTTGTGTTTTAAATTATGGCCATTGTTCTTCATCCTGCCACTGGGCATCACTGAAAAGAGTGTGACACCACCCTCTTGGAAGCCACCTTCAAGATATTTATATGCATTAATGAGATCCCCTCTCAGTCTTCTCCAGAGTTAACAGGCCCAGATCCTGCAATTTCTCCTTGTAAGACAGATAATCCAGACTTCTCATCATCTCTGTGGCCTCTGTTGGTCCCACTTCAGTATCTCCTTGTGTTTCTTGAAATGTGGAACCCAGAAATTGGCACAGCACTCCACGGGCAGCCTCACAAGGGCCGAGCAGAGGGGCAGGATCACCTCCCTGAATCTGCTGCCCACACTCTTCCCAATGCACTCCAGGGGTTTTCTGTAGTTTAAATGAAGGGCTCATTTTCTAGTCATTGCATCACTACAATAAAAGTGAGTGTCTGACATTGATAACTACGGCACTTGATTCCCATACACACTGTGACTTCCAGCAGCCCCTGAAAATATTCAACAAATTTCAGCAACTTAGGTGATAACTTGTTGGACTAAGCAAGACCCTTAGGAATATTCACTTCATCTTGGACTATCTAATGCAGCCAAGGGACCACTTGACTAGGATGTCCAACTTTCTCTCCGTAGTATTAATAAATTATGCTATCATAAATTAAACTTTTAAAATGTACACGATTATAAGAAGTAGGACTCCTTCTGAAAGGAGTGGTAAAGTGGCTCAAAGGAGAATTTTTGATGCACGTTTTCTCCCTTAAGTGTGCTCACTGAACCACTGAACCTTCCAATGCACATTGAGCTACATATCATTGTCGCTGTCATTCCTAAGAGAAGGTTATAAAGAAATCCTCTTAGGAAGGCTTCTGATACAAAAAAGTTGAACAGTTTATAAAATGATATTGAAACCAAGTGATAAATATGCAAATTAAACTTGCCAGGTGGCAGGAACTCTTTCAATGCTCCTTTTCACCTTTAGATAGAGTCTGAAAGTCTTCTGCCAGTTTCTCAGTCTCAAAGTGATTTTGAGGAATACTTGATGAGCAAATTTAAAATTGAAAATTTAATTTCCAAGGTCATTCTTAGTCAGTAAATGAAATACTTCAAGAAAAAAGTACAAATCAGGCATGAACACAGGTACTGAAGAGAATGCAAAAAGCAAAGGGAGCAAAAACTATGCAAGGATAGAAGCAAAGGCTAGAAGCAAAAAAAAAAAGAGTTAACATATTAACAAAATCTTAAGAATGTTCCTAGTAAGTCAGAAGGGATGTTGTTGACCCACTGAAGGTCAGTGTTTGTCCTTCCCTGACTGTGCCCAGGAGCAAGACGGAGAATTCAGAACAAACCTTCTGTTACTCACAAAGTTCTTCGTATAGGTTGAGATTAAGGTTTTTGAGAGCTGACAATAGAAAGTGAAATACTTTACAGGCAAGCTAACTTTTTAAAGTAATGTGAAATAATGCTTGAAATAGTTTCAACACCTGTGGCAGGTTACACTGTTACATCATAGTGGTAGTTTACATTAAGTTCTGAGAAAATAAAGGCAATATTTAAAGAATACTGTAAATATATTTCATCTGATGAAGGTAAAGATTAATGAAACAAGGTAAACTGGGCAGTATTTTCCTGGTATTCTCGTTATTATTGTTACTGCTTTGCTTCCAAAAACATAGTTTCAATTGACTCTATATGATGTAAAAGATGATAAGACTTTAAACTGTGTATTGAGGTCTGTTTGATTTGTTCAGTGCTAGACAGTACAGAAATAAAAGCAGAGGAACATTAGTATAAATTGACCACTTATTTTCCTCTTGGGTCATCACAGGAAAGTAAAACTGACACATACACATATCTTAAGTGAAGGAAAGATTGAACTAATCCTGTATTACATCTAATAATCTAAGACTCAAAGAAAGTTGGAATACACAGTTTCAATATGTCTTTCTTTTAAAGCTAAAATTTTGCTGAATTAATATCCTAGACATGATCTCAAGAATATTTTGAGTGTATTGTACCAGTTTCTTCTCCTGCTCTTTTTAACTGTCATCTTAAATGAAAGAAATGTCTTCAGATGTGACTGTGTGATAAAGAAGCGTGATGAGAAAAAACCCAATATCCTTATGCTTTTAATAAGGGTTTATCTTTATGGAATTGTCTGTTTTCAGGGGTCAGGATTAATTTCCTGTCAAATATATCATACAGGCATTAATAGAAGTGCCTATCCAGTCCTTTTTCGTATTTCCTTTTGAAACAGAAATTTTCAGTATCAGACAGCAATTGATACATCTAACTACACCTTGGAGAAAATTTTGCATTTCTTAATTAATAAAACTTATATTTCTAAGGATATAGTCTTTTTGAATTGTGATTTTGATGAAGGCTTCAAATTTTTTTCCTGCCCAACTCATGGTTTGGTTCAGCACTTGGCAGCTTTTTCATGCTTTTGCTGAAGTTGATTTTGATTCTTTACAGTCAGGTTTCACATACCTTGGTCTCACTCTAGGAAACTCTGGAATATGACTAGTTTGTTACCTGAATAAAATGTTAAAGTTTGTCAAGGAGATACAATTTTTTAGTTCATGTGAGGTTTCAGAACCTGAATGCTACTATTTCCTGTCAACCATCATTTTATGAGGACATGGTTTATATCCTTTGACTAAATCAGAGTTATCTAGTTGCATTTTAGCAGTTCTTGGTTTTCCCCCATGAAACGAAATTATAAACACTTATATGCATCTCTACTATATAGTGTGTACCTCTGCTTCTTATACATAGATGTTAATGTGCATATGGAATCCAAGTCCTGTTGTTTGGAGTTTTTTTCCCCTTGTTTGGATTAAACTTCTACATGCCAACAATGCATCTCTTTTATTCTTTACCATATTTCTAACACTCCTTTGGCTGTACCAAATAAATGGACATATTTAGTTAGACATCCAGACACGCTGTGCTGCTAGATTCCTCCCAGTTCTGTAAAATGAACAGTGTACTCCAGTGGAATGTATTTTTCTATGGATACCTCTTAATTCCAAGAGGATCCACAAAGGGACATCAGTTGGGCCTTTAAAAAAATTAAACTATGTCAAAATAAAAATTTTTTCTTGGAAAATTTATTTTACTAGACTACTATTGAACTTGTAGAAAATACTGAAAGAAACTCAAAGAAAACAAGTGTCCCCAGCAGAGGAAGGACGTGGACCTGTTGAAGCAAGTCCCGAGGAGGCCACCAAGATGATCAGAGGAATGGAGCAGCTCTGCTACGAGGGAAGGCTGAGAAAATTGGGATAGTTCAGCCTGGAAAACAGAAGCTTCAGGGTGACTGAATTGTGGCCTTCAAGTACCTGAAGGGAGTCCACAAGAAAGACGGAGGGAGACTGTTTACAAGGGCCTGGAGTGACAGGACAAGGGGGGATGGCTTCAAACTGACAGAGAGCAGGTTTAGATTAGATATTAGGAAGAAATCTTTATTGTGAGGGTGATGAGGCCCTGGAACAGGTTTCCTAGAGCAGCTGTGGCTGACCCATCCCTGGAAGTGTTCAAGGGCAGGCTGGATGGGGCTCTGAGCAGCCTGGTCTAGTGAAAATGTGTTCCTGCCCTTGGCAGGGGATTTGGATCTAGATGATGTTCCACATCTCTTCCAACCCAGGTCATTCTATGATTCTCTGACTCATTTTTTGATTTCAAAGAAAGTCTTTGCAAAAGACTGTGACCTAAAATAGACATGTAAACAATTATGAAATACAAACTGGTAAATGTAATAGGAATATAAGGAATGAATAATTAGGAAAATAAATAATAATCCATAAGAATTAGTGAAAAACCACATTTATTAAAAAGAAATTTCACTAATGAATAAATGCTGGTAGGTGACAATTGTATTCTTCTCGCTTCACTTTTAAACCTTTTCTGAAAAGACGTAAAGAGTTGGAACTTCGCTGTCATGCAAAAAAAAAAAAAAAAAGGGCAGAGCAGTACTCATGTCTGACAGGAGCCAGGTCTGTGAAACACTGCATGACTAGCAGTGCTGTCTGATTTAATAAAACATGATAAATAGAGCAGGGGCCTCACTGAGGGCTTAGAATTTACTATACTGACAAATGACTCTTAGATCATCACTGTTCTTAAAAACTATTTATCTTGCAAACAGAAGTTTGATATTTTGGGGTTTACTGCATATGACTTTCATGGGGTTTACTGCATATGGACTTTTTGAGAGTAACTTCTGAATCTTTTGATTATAACAGAGTTTCTCTATAATACTTTAGACTGAAAATTTTTCTCTCTGTAAATGTTGACCCTTAAGTGCTCTAAAAGCCATTTAGACGCTGAATAGTGATATAGAATACCATTATTGCCCCAAAATGATGAACATTTCCTGAAGCACAATCCATTCCACTGACCCTAAAAATTCCATTTGAAGAGAAAACCATACCTTAAAGTTGTGTCCAAAATAGAATTACTGGATGTTTTCTCTTTTAAACATAAAATTGCTGCTAATCCCTTGTATATATAAAATATAACCATACTTGCAAGTACTTGGATCTCATGTGTGAAATAGATAATCCTGAATTAATTTGGTGTTAAAAACAAAATCATGAGTTGATTTCCCCTAAATTTATAGTCTCTATAGACTGCAGGGATTAATGTATTTTTGTGGCCTGGGTGAGAAACTAGCTCAGTTTTGCCACAGACATCACAGATGCAGATTCCTCTGTTTGTTGTGGCTGTTTTCCTCTGCTGGAGTTTTTCTCAGTGGTTTTGACAGCATTACTACAACCACCATCTCTGGCAACTCCAACGCCAACTCATGGGCCAAAACAGCAGTCTCCCTTGTTGTGGAACTAATATCAAATAGCTAAATATTTCCCTGAACACAGATTTTTAAGCATTCATTGGCTTGCCTCCTGGAAACTCAACTCACTTTTTCCACCTCTTGAAAAAACAATTTTAGGCATTCTATTTTGACATGTGTCAGAAACCATTCCAGTATAACTGATGTTGTAGGAGTGTTCTTTGAATGCTGAATATTTGACTATGACTATGCTGGTTCTTCTTCTGAAAGATCATCCCTCATGGGTATGCAGTGTGTGTTTGTGCGTGTTATAATCCAAAATGCTTACTGGAACAGCTCTGAATTGTCTACATGTTTCAGCCACACAAGAGAACAGGAATTACAACTGCATAAAGCACATTTACTTTTGTTTGGATTCAGATGCTTATTTTCTTCTTGAAAGACTGTTTTAATGTCCTCAAAAGCTGTTGAGGCTTTCCCTCAGCTCCATGGGACTTCATCATCAATCATGACACTCTGAGATGGCAGGCTGCCACAAGGGCAGAATTGCCAGTGCTGTGCTGTCAACAGAAACAAGTGGCTTGAGTAGCTTTCCATTAGGATATGGCTGGACCCAGACCTCTGTTTATTAAGCTGATGTTTGGGCCAAACCACTTAGCAGCAGGATCAAGCTAGTAATGAATGCACTGCAAATCATGGAGTGTGTGTATACTCTGTGTACAATCATTAGCAAAAGTAGGTCATGGGCCAGCAGCTCTGCAATCTTTGACTTAGTGCAGGATCTGTAGGGAGAAAATGTCATCATTACTAAAACACAAATACAAATTCCTTTGTCATGTATTCCAAATTGAGAGCTGTGGTACAAAAGAAGCTTAAAACAACACAGGAAGGACATTTTTGGAAAACACGACAAAAAAGCCACACCAACACTTCCCCCCAAAACCAAACCAAACACCAAACTTGCTTTTGT
Organism: Rhipidura dahli; assembly: GCA_013399225.1. NCBI lineage: Eukaryota > Metazoa > Chordata > Aves > Passeriformes > Rhipiduridae > Rhipidura > Rhipidura dahli. Next base: position 21,151 of record VXAC01000230.1, on the reverse strand, counting down.
TGGTTTTCAGCCATGAAAACTCTTAACAATCTGATTCTGCTCAGGACCCTTCTCAACATGCCATCAACAAGCATCATAAGAAGAGTCGTGCAGAATCCTTTAGGGAACTTCATGAGGTCAACACTTCTAAACCAGAAGCTAAACTTATCTTCTGACTCTTTCAGGAGCTTGTCTGCAAATATTGTAACAAATCTTTGTTCAGACTGAGGACTTCCATGTAACTTTAATTGAAATAATATTTTTTTTAAAATAATATGAAAAATATTTGGGATTAAGATGCCTTCAGATTATTTTTAATGGCAAAGTATTTTACACATGGAAATCCTTCTAGGAAGAGAGGATAGATGGGTAGAAGGAGGTGGGAGGAAAATAAGGATTAGGAGCTAAGACAGCAATGAACCTCCTTCTTGCTTATTTTCATCCAGCAAGGTGTGCTGTCAAATGGCTTAATTTGGCTTCTGCTGAAGTTTTTCTGTCTTTTAAACTAGAAGTGTAAGCTGCTTTTTTATTGATTTATTCATTCTGGAAGTTCTTCCTAAGATAATATCCAATAGTTTATATAGGTCATCATTAATCTTTTACATTTTACTTACCCTTCCTTCCTACTGCCCCCTCATTTTTTAATGAAAAAAGGACATTTTAAGAAATCATTGTTTATTGTAAAATCCTTGTTCTTTTACAGTATGGATAAAAAGCAGTGGGCAGAAGTAATTTCTAGGGAAATCACGAATGCATCCAGTACATTTGATATGCTCTTCCCATTTAAATTAAACTATTTTTTTTCACTTATGAGGCAGTTTAATTGTCTTGCTACCTGTTTCTTTCCCATGCATTCAGTTGTGCTGTGCTTTTTCTTTAAATGCAGAGAAGATCACTGAAAAAATGAATGATTTTAAAAGGGATATAGATAGAGTCAACTCAAACCAGAGGCAGAACAGCAGAAAAAGCATCGGTTTGGGTGTCATTAGGTGCAGAATCACTTGATATCAGTTAATGGACTGATTAAATGAGACAAAAATTAACTGTATTCAAACCTAATAGAGTTCTGTTGTGCTTATGATGGAAAGTGACAAAAAATGATTGTGGGGAAGGGGACTGACAGTATTTACTCTCTTTTGCTTTACATTTATTCAAAAAGGGTTTTTACAGCTTGGGATTAAGCAAAGCCCACACCCTTTCAGACAATGCTATTACACTTGCTTTCTGGAAGTTTCAAAGGAAAAGTGTCAAAATAGGACTTCCTTCTCCCTCCCCACATCCCCTCTTTCCTGAAACAGACTCTTGCTAAAATGAAACAAATTTCCTGAAGAATTTCAATTGAAAAACTTCATGGCTTGACAGCATTTTGTTTCACTGGAGTTTACTGAATCAGCTATTATCAGCCTTCAGGGCAGGGAAAAAGCTAGAATAAATTAGAATAACTTCTTGCAGAGCTGGTTTCACAGCAAGTGAGAGTTGAGAATTAAGAAGCATATAACTAACTTGGTTTCTTGTTTAGTTTTTTGTTTGGTTTTTGTTTGTGGTTTTTTTGGTTGGTTTTTTTTTTTTTTTTTTTTTGTGTAGAACTGACTTTGAAGACCAAAATTCTACCTAGACAGGATGAAAAACAACTCAGATTTTCCTTCCTGGGAGTTGTAACCTGCCATGTTGGCCTTCAAGATACCCAAAAAGCTCTCTACATGAACTTCTTCAGTCATTGTGATCTTTAACCATGTTCAGTTGTTTTCCTACAGCTAAACAGCAGCAGCACCCACAAAGAGCAGCTGGGTCAGGTGAGTGCCCTTTGCAAATTCAAGGCTTTCTTCTTACACCTTACAGGTGACACCTCTGATTTTGACTCTCTCTCCACCACCTTCCTTGCAATTTATGGGGTGAAGGTTTTCATGCTGTTGTGAGCTATTCAATTAAACAATTGATTAATTACAAACTACTGAGCATTTGTTACACAGGAGTACTAAAGCTATTCATCCTACAGACTAAGCAGAAGCTTATTACTAACTGACAGAAACACATATCCAGTTGGAGACACCTGGAACAAATACGTTTTCCTGATTTAGTTCAGGACAAAAGCTGTCCTGGACAATATTTTGGCTAACAGTTGAATTTCTTAGTCAACTGTATATTTCCAGTAATATTTAAATATCTCTGCTCCCTCCTCTGTTTTCTGTGGGTGTTCAGCATCACAAATAACTTACAAATAACCTCACTGCTGGTCTCCTGTTTATCCACTTCTCGTAGAAAGAATGACACAGAACCTAAAATGGTTAACACTATATAAAGTGTGCATTTTGTTAGTCATTACTGTGACAACTTCTGTATTTTCATCTCAAACTAGGAAAATGCCCCACTCATTCAATTCAATAGTCATCAAGACAGGCTCATGTGCAGAAGTTTGTCCTTAAAATTCACAGATGCACACACATTCACTGCACTGGTTACAGCAAAGAATGACCTTTCCTATCCTTTGATTAAAGGCTTCGAGATGAAATGATCTTTTCTTAAAACCAGATCTAATCATAAGGAACAACACAAATAGCTTTTACTCATACTTGTAGGTCTTAAATAGTGAGGTGAACTAAGTTTCTGAGTAATGATTATATTTCAAACAAATGACCAGATCAAGGACAATTTGTCAAGCCATGACATATTTATCTTCAAGTTTAGAAAATGAGATTTTAAAAATAATTTGAGATTTTTTTATTTAATACTGTTATTTGGTTTATAATATCTGAGCTTTATTGTTGCCACAAAACCCACTAAATCTTTCTTTAAATAAATGAGAGCTTTCATTTTATAACTCACTTCTAAAGCCAGAGTTTTCTGGAAATTTAGCAGTATAACAAGAATGCAAAATATGGTGACATGATCAATTTACTTTCATATGTTTTTATGTCTTGCTTATTTTTTTTCTTTTTTTTCATCACAGCACAGCATGACAGGCTGCTTTGTAGACCTACCATAGATTTTATGTAGATAGTAAGCGCTTGTTTCCTTCTTTAACTCTTACCCAAAATAGAAGTTATACGTTAGCAAGTTCAGTTCTGTTTATATGCTTCCTGTAAATAAACACTTACTTCTTGCATGAATTTCATGAAGTAGACCCAAACAAACTACTTTGAGTATCCAATTCATATATGAGCCATTGCCTCGTCATCTGATAAATAGTGTGTACAAACCCCGATCAGAAGCTTTTAAAGTACAGCTTTAAACATTTGTATTTTTAAGTCCAGCTGCTTTGATTAAACACTGTGAGAAAATCTATTTATTTTATTTAATGAACCAAAATCTTATAATGAGATTGCATCTGTGAATAATGTTGTATATGAATTACAGTTTATTCCTACAAATATTTGGCAATACATAGGTAAAATAAATTTTACATTAGCATTCATGCCAGCAAACTAATTTTCTCATTATTTGCAGCAAGCAGAGAGAAAGGGGTAAACACAGTCAAAACAAATGCAATTAAATTGAAAAATTGCTGGAAGATAAGGTATCAGTACCAGTGCACTTAGGAAAAAGCCTTTGAAAGTTATTTATCAAAAATTGTATTTTTTGACTGCATTATATTCCCCTTATAAAATCAACACATATTCATCGGACTGACACATCACTGCTTAATCTTTGATTTGAAGATTTAATGGTAAAGGGATGCATAAATTAAAAGAAACTTAATTAACAGTATTATAAAAATTTAAACTACTAGAGAATGTTTAATTCAAAAAGACAAGTCATTTTGTCCAGGTCTTGCCTTCCAAAACAGAGTGAGTCACATGGGGAATCTGTTATAGGGAGATGTGAGCAACTGAAAGAATTGTTGGTCAGTAATTGAAAAAAACCACATGGCAAACCAAACTGCTCTAATCACTTTATTCATGGATTACTATTGTTAAATAAGAGTAATTTTATTTACTAAAGACCGTAATTGGTGGCTTTAACAGAATATTTTTATTAATCCAAAATTCATTAATTTGAACAGCTCTCTTGCAAAGATGGCATTATTAGTCTAGCAACTGGGATGAAACTTAGAAGTTCTGTTTGTTTAATGATTAAGAAGTAAAGCTGCAATGGTCTCATAATGAAAATTGAACTCCATTTAAAACTAAAGTATTTAAGTGAAATTAAGTATTTAAGCACTCTATTTAAGCAAAAGTATGAATAATTATAATACTTGTGGAAACTCAATTATGTTCTACAAATATATATATTTTTAAAGTCTTTTTCTTTTAAACTCAGGTTAATTAAAACATGTCTTCAAAGTGGCTAATATTTAACACCATCCCTAATTCTTACACAACACATCAGAATAAGAGAAAACGAGAGCAGGAGAAAGAGAAATCCACCCCTTTTACGTATTCACACCTATGAAAATCAGCCTGGAGAGTTCTGCAACCAGAGCAGGCAGAGAATGTGCAGCCCATAATCCGGGATGTGTGTGATGTGGTGGTTTGTGCAGAAGGATGCACAGGAAGGGCATTGTCGCCCTACAGGCTCAAAAGGGGAGTTCCCACAAGCAATTTAGCTGTAGTATCCAGCCAGCAGAAAGTTTGCTATGCATTCACCAGGACTGTTATGGCTACAGAGCTCCCACAAAATCATGCATCTATCCACTTCTTGGGCTGCAAGGCGTGCCAGAGCCTTTTGCTGGTGATAGATGGCAGTGGTGGGAACAGCATGACCAAGTAAAGTAACTTTTCTATTTCCTCAACTTGAGGAAGTAGAAAGGTTAAAGAGCATCACGGAGTCTAAGAAAAAGAGAAAAAGAGACTGGAAGAACTGTGCATTCCCTTGAGACAGGAGCAGCCACCAGAAGAAAGCAAAAGACCAAGGGATTCCTCTATCTTGCCCAACAGGCAAGTAGAAGTAGCTTAAAGGAAACATGTGGATGAGGGCAAGTATGTGCCCAGGGTGGCAGGCAAAGCCCCTCTTGGCCTACCTTGCCTTACCAGGTGCACAGGCAAGTATAGGCCAGGAATCACAAAATCACTGAATAAGCTGAGTTGGAAGGGACCCACAAGGATCCTCAAAGTCCAACACCTGACCCTGCACAAGACAACCCAAGAATTCCACCATGTGCCTGAGACCATTGTCCAAACACTTCTTGAACTCTGTCAGGCTGGTGCTGTGACCATTCTCTTGGGAGCTTGCTCCAGTGGTCAGCTACCACCTGGGTGGAGAACCTTTTCCTGATATCCAGCCCTAACCTCCCCTGACATAACTTCAGGCCTTTCCCTTGGGTCCTGTCACTGTTCACCAGAAAGAAGAGATGAGTGCCTGCCCCTCCTCTTCCCCTCACAAGCAAATTGTAACTGCAATGAGGTCTCCCCTCAGTCTTCTTTTCTCCAGACTGAACAGCCCAAGTGACCTCAGACACTCCTCATAAGACTTCCCCGCAAGACCCTTCACAATCTTTGCAGCCCTCCTTTGGACACTCTCTAATAGCTTAATATCTTTCTTATATGGTGGTGACAAAAACTTCACATGTGGCATGTGCCAGGTACAACAGGTGTCACACTGTGGATGTGGAAAGACAGTCAATGCATGCTGTGGATGTTGGTCCATCTCCACCAGAGCTGTTTTCAAGGTCAGAAAGGCCACTCCACACATCACAATCACCTCCACAAGGAAGAAAAGACTGTTTATAATTGTGTGTGCCCCCCTTGTGAGCAAAACAGAGCATCCAATATGCCAGACAGACCCTCCTGTTAGGGAAGTTTGCTGTCTCCCTGGTGCCTGGTCTAAAGACATCATTAGGAAACTCCCTATTATTCTATGATATAACTAGCCCTTAGAAAAAAAGATTTGAGAGAGATACTAGCATATTCAGTAGTTAGACAGAAGGACTGCTTCCGTGGAGGAAGGAACTGTGCTTCCAAGAGGCTAGATCTGAGTCAAAGTTAAATCTGAAAATTTAAGTATTAGATAATTTATGCCCTAAAGCCATCACCTTTTCTGCAAGACAGCACATAAAGACAGCTGGGTTATTTTTGGGTACTGCAGCACAATTCCAGGTCAGGAAGACCACCAATAAGTAATGCAGACCATGTACCACACCACAGCGATTCACAATGTGCCTGCAGCTGCTTGTGAGGGAGCTGAGTCACCATCCAACTGGGAGAACCACAACTCATTGGCAGATTTCTTCTACTACTGAATAAGTAATGTAAACATAGCTTTGAGACATCTTTCACTCTCAAAAAGTTACACCCCCAAAAGTAAAAAGGCACGTGAAGGGAAAGCTAATTAATTGGCTGAAGATTTGTTAATTATGTATCATCGGACTTGCTGTACTCTTGTTAACTGTTATCAGAACCGTAATAATTATGAACCTGTACTAGCAGCTTTGAATATTACTAACTGTGGTAGAAAGGAACAAATGTGATTAATGTGCCATAGAATCAGGATGGTAAATGACTTACCTGTCATATGCTGACTTGAGTAGCATGCTGATGAAATTTTCATGGCTATTTCTTCTGACAATTTCAAAAATGTCTTACTTGAGTAGGATCTTAGATCTATAAATTCACACACATAAAGGAAAGTGTAGGTGCATCCAACACTTGAGTCTAGTCTCCCTAGTCAAAGGTATACATAAATTAAGATTTTCACAAATTAAGATTTTCACTTAATATGTGCTTAAAAGTGCATTGAAGGATAATAAAAGAGGGAATTACAGTGATGCTACTGGTGTATTAGCTTCATTTTTGTTTTTCTCATTATAGAAATGTGTCTAAAAGGGGCACTTGAGCTTTCTTTTCCCACAACCATCATAGCAATATTTTTCATATTTTTTAAAATTTATCCTAGTACTTAGAAAATAGAAAGACTATAAGGTCTTGAAAATCCTAATGATACAATCCAGAAAACACTAACTTGTACTTCATTCAGAAGGAATAGAAAGATATTCTCATATTTGACCACCACTGGGTCTCATATATATATTTATATCTATGGAGTATCCAACTACTTTTACTCTTTTACAACGGGGAAACCAATTTTTACAGAAAAATATTTTCACTCAAACCATTTCTGACAGGGAAGGTATTTGCCTCCTTATCTCAGCCTTTTAAACAAATTAAATGTTTCAATAAATTGTACACTAAAAACTTTTGTTAGACACCATTTCTTTCATTAGCAGTTCTTATAGGACTACTTACAATTAAGGTATAAATCTAAAAGTAAGTTACATAAGATCTTTTCCAAAAGTGCAGTTTATCCTTGCTTAAGGAAAGAAGGATGACATACTCTGAGGAAGAATAGACAATCCATGAATGTGTCAGCAAAATGCCAATAAAATAACAGCACTCAAAAGTCTTAGGGAGAGAATAAGAGAATATTACAGCATATGCTGATACTGTTACCCATTTAGCAAAACCCATAAATAGACAATGGCAAAAATTCTGACTAAAAGCCCTCTAGGTGTTACAGCTTGTTCCAAGAATATTTGTACTGTGGTCCACCTTCACAGTTGTACATTTGCAAATACCATATTTAACTGGAAGGGGAAGCACAGAATTTGATGCCATAGTGGAAACATGGTAAAGATTAGAAATGAAGCCAAGCACAAGAACTGTGCAATGACAGGCAAGACAGGTGAGCCATAAAAAAAGTACAAGGACAAGGACCATTGCTGGAAAATGGAGGATTTCCAGTATGAGGGAAATGAAAGATAGATGGGTCCTACTTGACTGGGGCTTCAGTTTTTGTGGGTTTTTTAAATTTTGGTTTTGTTCTCTCACCCCTTCATGAAGAAGAAAAACACAGCTTCAAAAGATGATTGTCTAGCTACTTTCATTCTGGTAGAAGTCCTATTTCGGTCAAGCCCTATTTTCTTCACATGGATTAAAAAAAATAATGACCATTCAAGCAAAAGAGTAACACATATAATGAATAGAGCTCCTTGTCCCAGCAATTTCTGATTTTTTCCCCTAAAGATTATTTTTAACCTCAGAATGTGCATGTTCATGCACATATGTGTGTGTCAGAAGACAGCTGAGTCTGTCTGTGATGAAGTACAGACATCCCAAATGTTTAGTTTTGATTGATAATAATTTTGTTATTTCCATTTGTTCTGAAGTGTCAAACTGTAAGTGCAGAGCATTCTCTGCTTTTTACTTGGCCAGAGTTAGTTCTCACGCTGAAGTCTGAATCAGAGAGCCAAAGGTACCAGGACTAATAAAAAATAAGTTTAGGAAACTCACAAAGTTTTATCTAAGTTTCAATCAAGAATAAATCCTGTAACATAGTCAGACCAAAGAACTGTTATGACCAAAAGGCTCATAGCACTGAGTGGAACCTAACAGAGAATTTAGTGCTCATGAGCACTAGTAAACCTATACAATACATAAAATTCACAATTTTAATTACTTCTTTCTCTTCACAATTTTCACATTTCCAAATGCTATTTGAAGTACTAAAACACAGTGAAAGTCTGAAAGTCTTTCAGAGGTTAAATGATAAGAAAGCTGGAGCACCTTTCCTATGAGATCAGGCTGAAAGAGTTTAAGTTGTTCGTCTCAGAGAAGAGAAGGCTCGGGGGAGACCTTAGAGTTTCTTCCAGTGCCTCTACAAGAGAGCTGGAGACCTGGACAGGTATGTAGTGGCAATGCAAGGGGAAATGGTTTTAAACTAAAAGAGGCATGCGTAGACTAGATATTAGGAATAAATTCTTTACTGTCAGTGTGGTGAGATACTGGAACAGGTATCCCAGAGAAGCTGTGGCTGCTGCATCCCTGGAAGTGCTCAAGACAAGGCTGGATGGGGTTCTGAGTAATCTGTTCTAGTGGAAGATGTCCCTGCCCATGGCAGGGGTGTGTAACAAATTTTTGAGAGACTCAGATGAAAAGGTAAGGACCATTCATTATTAAGGTCAGGCTAATACACCAGGAATATCAAAGATTTTTTTAAACTCTTCTGTAGTGACGACAACTCCACTTGAAAAAAACTGCACTTTGGTTTTTAAAGGCTTATAAAAGACTAAAGCTGATAGTGAGAGAGAGATTGTTTAATGCATTTTTTCTTAAATTTTTAGTCTGCAGAATTTTTACTATTTTGCAGATGCTTGACAATGTTGAGAATTGCGCTAGAGATGTCAGTGGACCTGAAGAGTTAATAGCTTGTCAGCAGCTATTAGAGATGCAGTCTACACAGAAATCTCAGAGAATAGTGGAAGATGTCCCTAATAAAGGGGGCTTACTTGACATTCTGAGCTAGAGTTCAAAAAATTTCTCCAGCTCTTTTTCTTCTCTTTTGCTGTATTTTCTTTACCTGCACAACCTCCCTGTCGCAGTTTGAAGCTGGATAAGTGCCAGGCACCCATGAAAAAAACATTTCCTTATTTACCTCTGCTATAGCTGAGCAGAGGAGGGGAAATTAACACAAAAACTTCACGAGCTGAGGTAAGGATTAGGGGGAAAACACTTCAAGGCAAAACAAGTTCAAAACTTAAACAGTCTAAACAAAATTTATTATTAAGAGAATTAAAAGTAAAAAGGATTAGGAGAACCAAAACAAACTTTCAGAACACCATTCTTCCCCAGCCCCTCCCTCTTTCCACCAACAGCACAAGGAAAAAAAAACGTGGGGGTTTTGGTCAGTATTTTACTTCTTTAAAGTCTTTCTTCAGTATGTTTAAGGAAAAGTTTCTTCTGCTCTTTTTCCTTTCTTGGCAAGGTGGGACCTCTGGCAGTGAAGGGATAGTGAGATCTGAGCAGCACAGAGCTGCAGGGGAGTGTGTGACCGTGAATGTGTGAGGTAATCATGCAGGGTAAAAAAACCCCATTGCCCTTTTCTTAAATAAGCTTCAGTATCCAGATCCGTTCTGGTCTGTCATTTACGCTGTCTCACCTGCAACACCTGGCAGTCTCTTCCCTGTTCTCCCACTTCTGCCCTGGCTTTCCCTATTTTCCTAGTACCTGCAGTGACTTTTGAATCTTTTTTCCCCACTGGGAGCAATAGCAGCTGTGGCAGAAACTGGTTCAGGCCTGCTGTCATCTGGTTGGCCCTGGCACAGAGCAGTTCCTAGGACAGGTATCCCTTTCCTCTTTCTCTGGTCCTCTTTAAAGAAGTCCTTATGTGCTTTGTTACAATCATGTCCTGGCCATCCAACTGCATGATTATCAACTGCTATGTGATCACGCCACGTAGCTTTACCATGAAGGATGAGGGTGAAGCATGCTAAGGTAATTTTACATATGATATTAAAAAAATTGGTTAGTTGTTCTCATTACCCAGAAGTGAAAAAATATAACTCAGAGCTTTTGTTCCCAAGTGGAGGCCACACAGATAAAAACTATAAAACCATTTGTAGCAAGTAAGAAGCCCAAATATTTTAACGGACCATTCATCTGAGCAATTTTTTGAGCAATTCAGGGTTAATTTTGCTTTGATGGTGTTCTGGTACACATGTTTAAGCAACACCTACAGTATCTATTCTGTGCAAATAGTTTAACTGGTTTTATGTTTGGGCTTTCAGTGAGCCAGCAGTGACCTTTCTTGCTAATGCATGCACTAAAAGCAAGCATGGAAGGTACACAGAGACAAAAATAGTTTAAAAATTCAAATTAATCTACTAAACAGGTTTTTGGTTTGTTTTTTTTTTTTACATTCTATATGCATAGAAGGCCAAATCAACAGCTATGACCTTGCGAGCCTCTAAATTTTTCTTCTATTTTTTCACAGTACAATTAGATAAAACCAGTACTTACATTCCATAGCACTTCACATTGGCGATAGCATAAAGCATATTAGCAAAAAAATAAAAAAATTAGTACCTTTGTTGTTTGTCTTCTATTTTTAAATAAACTCAGTACTGTAATAATTCCAGGCTGACTTTAGGCAGAAATTTCAGGGTTTTGCACCATGGAGCCAGAAGGCTGCCATGGGAACAAACAGAGTGAGTGCAAACTCTTGGCTGTACTTTTTCATAGAGGTATGTGTCAATACTATTTCCCCATCCAGCTTTAACACATGAGACATTCATAATGGGAAAAAGAAGAATGTGGATACATCTGCATTGCAGACCACAAAGCCTGATGAGGCAGAGTAACCTCTGGTTACTGTCACCTCCAGATGTTTTCTGAGGCTTGAGCTTGCTAGACAGGAACAGTTCATGTACACTTGCTACTGTGCACAATACTCACACCCATATTTTGGTGTTTTCACTTTAACACTGTGCCTAGGAAAACAGTTAGTTCTTTTTGGCTCAAGCCTAACAGAAAAGGAAAAGAACAGAGCAAAAGCTATTCTCACTTGTTACAGTCCTGTTTTAAAAGTTATTAGAAATGCCTCTGCCCCAGTTAATGTGCAAGTGAGACCATATGTCAAAGTCAGTAGTATGGATTTTATTTGACAGTGCATATGAGAGAGAGAGGAAAAGAGGGGAAAGGGAATAGAAAGAAATAGAAAAAAGGTGGGGGGGCAGAAAGATAGACAGATTAAAGGAAGTATCACCACTCCATGGATCTCAATGGTGTCCTGTTGATCTTCTCCAGCTGATCTTCTTGGTGGTGAGGTTTTTTTTTTTTTGAAAAACCTAAAATCCAGTGGATTAATATATGCTCAGGCCAGGTGGGAATACTCAGGTACCTCCTTTCAGAGGTGGGGTAAATTTGTCACTGTCTCTTGCAACAGAGTCTGGATTAGTTGCATCTCTGCATCACATGCAGTCATGTGGTGAAAGGCCTCAGGAATGACTCTGGGGAGCACTTTGGTGGCTCTTTGATGGATTATGATCCCCTCAGCTGCCTCCCATGTGAATGTCCCATGGATGTGGCCTTCCCGGGGTTGGGGGTTTCACACCTGGGCCAGTTTGTGTAAGGGAGGATGGGTGTTCACTGTCTCTGACCAGAGGTTATGCCATGCACCTGAAACCTCCTCCTCCCCCCTCGGCTGGGGGGGAGTCTGTGTAAACCTGACCTCTGAGGTCTGTGGTCTCCCCCACCCCAAACCCAGCCAGGGATGATTCTCAGTGCAGTTGCTGCATTTGGCTTTCTTGTGGATGCATTCTTCTCCCTCAGCGTGAGATGACTGAACAATAGTGTCCCCTTTATCTTATCTTAACTCACAGTCCAAAGTTCAGGCATCTTCAAGGAGGGATGGGCTTCTGTGGTCACAGCTTCTTTGTTCAGATTTTGCTACAATGGGCAAAACTCCTTCATAACAGTGTTTAAAGCATGAACCATTTCAGTCTCTGACATCACTGGAAAAGTGAAACATGAAAACTCACTATGAGTTTTGGGTCCCAGAAGACTGCTTGTTCCAAAGAGTAGTCTGTTATTCCAGATACCCTGACAGCCTGTCCTCATAGTAAACTGTAACTGTAATAAATACCTCCAGGAATCTGCGAGCATGACCCAAACCACTCTGTTTCACAAGCTGTATAAAGCAATGACCACAATGATCATTTCATGTCATGAAACACAGGGACTCTGGCACCAAATCATTTCATTTAAAGTTAATCCAGCATGCATCAATTTAAAGTGAAGTACCATCACATTCATCAAGCTCATTTTGTCCAGAAGAGTAGTGCCCATTATTTGGAGAGATCGATGTCAGAAGGTGACTTTGACCCTCTGCCTGTAGCTTTGATGCTGCCTGTAGTCTTGATGTCCACACTGACTTTCACCAATTATCAGTAGTTTGTAGCATCCAACAGCAACCTAGGCACAAGGAGAGAGTATAATAAAAAATATTGAAATATTAGATTATAACTCATGCTTTAATGACATAAATGAGGTCTCCGTGCCCACGCAACTTCCAAAATGAAGAGCTATTTCATTAATGGCCAATATCTGAATGATTTTTGTGATACTTATAAATCTGAACAAAAAGCTACAGATGTGAAACTCTCACACTTATAAAATGGCATTTAGGCAGAAGCTGGATCCTAGCAAGCAAAAAAGAATATATTGGCAGGATGTTATTAAAAATTTGAAAAATTTCACTTCTCCAGAGTAAACTTTGAAAGATAAATATAGAAATTTATTCAAATAATTGGCTTTTATTCCTTCACCAAAGACTGTAGAAACCTTTGAAATATAGAATTTACTAAAAATAAAAGGATGGTTAAAACTTCTCTTCACATGTATTTATCAAAACTGTGAGACAAGCATTAAGATGTATGTTTGGATTCTACGTAGAATTAGGCATGAGAAACAAAATGATGGTATATGTATGCACTAGAAGTTCAAAGAAAAGCTCATTAATGTTTTGTGGATTTTGAAAAGACTGTTGATGAAACCAAATGTGTCAGATTAATACATATTTTTGAATGCTTAATGGTGACATGAAATATGCAGATAATGAAAAAAATGAGTACTTGGGGAGAAAGTAGCAATACAAACAGACTGTGAAGCTGTTAAAGAGTGTAATATTAAGCGAGATGTATGCCAAGGTTGCATACTTTATCTCTGTAACTGTTCAGCACAGATGCAGAAAGTATAACAATCTACAGCAGAATCAAAAATATAGTAAATGAGACATTTGAATGAAGGGAGTATTAGCAACACAGTGGGTGCTGGTGGCCGTGTTTGAATACCATTGACTAGAGCAGAATTCAGGAATTCCCTGTGAAAAGAAGAGTTTCCTTTATGTTAAGGAAACCATAGCAGCAGTATGAAAAAATGCCAATGTTATTCATGAAAGTTATAAGACTTTTTGCATCTCCTCTTATCAAGTATTAAAGTTGTTACTTAAAGTGATTAAAAAATAGTTTTAGAAAATGTTATTATAACTAGAATGTAGAATTAACTGTATCCTTTATTTAGACAGTTATGAAAATGTTTTAAAGGTGTTTAAAGTGTGTAAATAGTTTTAAGAAATGTAATATTAGCTTATCCTGTCAGCAAAAAAGCACACACCCTGTTCCTGCAACCCGGCGCCATGGAAACCCTGCATTCAAATGAGTCCTTCTCCCGCCGAAGATGCTGTTACAATAATACTCTACACACCCGCGAGCCATTGGCTAAAAGGTAGAAGCCTGTAACCAGAGCTGGGAGAGGAGGCGACCAACCACTGAGAAGCACGGGGGCAGAACTGAGGGGGGTGGAGCAGAGCCGACATTCCAGTACTATTTCCCAAGCAGAAATTCCAAGCTCTTCCTCTTTTTCGTCGGATCTAGCCACGAAGGAGCTCCGGTGCTGTCCAGACCACCTTCCAACCACGCTTTTTTTAAGCAACCAGCACTGAAAGAAAGCTGTGCCCGGGTTATGTTAGCCAAACCGGCTAAAAAGGTCTTCAGTCGTGAAGGAATCCGGAATTAATCTCTTTTACTGATTTTTCTAGGTTTTTCTTTTTGGTTCTACTTTTTTAATTGTTAAATAAACCATTTTTTATTTGCTTTAATACCTGGGAGTAATCCTCCTCATATATAACACCAACTCAATAAAATCAGAGAAATTCCCAGATCTTGCTGGACTGACTGAATACGTCTCTCTATTAGTAATGAAATTGTAAAAACACAAGAAAAAACTGAACAAATCTCAAAAGGCTCCACAGAGTAAAAAAATTTGATTTCCACATCTGCTTAGGATTACCACTGACCTACTTGTATACTTCTGAAGATGCTTGTGAAGTAAAAACATTTGAAAGTTCTTCTAACAGGTGTGTTTTCTAGGTACTGATGTTAAAAATTGTGCTTCTTTTGGATGTGACAGCTCTCGTAACTTCTTCCCTCTCTCCTTCTACTAATGTCCTGACCAAAATGTTTTCTTTGAACACATATCTTAACTGAGAGCTCTATGTCTTGAAAATGTTGCACTTTAAATCTTCTCTTCTTACAGACATTCAGAAAGTTATTACTTTGGTTGGGGAGGTGGGGGG
>VXAC01000214.1:5704-22182 GCA_013399225.1 Rhipidura dahli | reverse complement strand
CCTGGCTCCGCTCCGTGCCGCCGGTGCCACGGGAGGGTGGCAGGGACCTTGGCGGGCGGACGCTGCCATCGCAGCCCTGACCTCGTTTCTCTGCAGCTCCTGCACGCCTTTAATACACCCGGAGCAGATGGCAGCGAGCCGGGGGCGGGAAGGGGGGGACAGCGGGGGCGCGGCCCCACCGGGTCCCACGGAGCCCCCTCCCCACGCTGCGAGCATCCCACGTCCCTCTGGAGAGCCCGGCGGTGCCGGCAGGGGTTAACAGCTCCCGTCGCATGCGGCTGATTTAATTTGGGTTTCTTTTGCGTGGCTGATTGCGGCTGCAACACCTCCGTGAAGACGCGGGGTTATTTTTAGCTGCTCTGGGCTCCGGCTGAGCCGCCCCCGGGGCAGCCCCCGGGCGCTGTCCGACCCCGGCGTCCCCTCGGAGGGGGACAAACAGCCGCGGCCTTGGGTGGGAAGAGAGGAGGATTTGCAGGATTAAAGTTTTGCCTTTGTTTCTGTGCTCACGGCCCTGTCTGGAGAAGAAGAAACGATCCCGGGAAGCACCAGCAGCTCGAGCTGGATTGAATAAACAACGGAGCTGCTCCATCCCTGCCCAGCTCCACAGCCCGGAGCCCTAGGGGCTCGTTCCTTGCCTGGATCCATCTTTTCCCATCCTTTTCCCTCTGAAATTCCCAGCCTGGCTGCCCCGCACGGCTCCGCCACCCCAAGAGCCTCAGAAAGAGGGAGGAAATCAGCGCGGGGTGCGGGGGTTTCCAAGGCGCTTTGGAAATCCCTGGGGCTTCCTGCGGGGTCTCAGCCCTGACTCACCGGGCAGGGAAGGCGAGAAAAGGCCGGGAACACCCCCAGGAAGCTCCGTTGTCCTTCCCTGACACCTCCAGCACCGGCCAGGTGGCAGAACCATCGGCCTCTCCACTCCCCCCGGCTAATTAACATAAATTGACACTGACTAATTAACCGGCCCGCCTCATTAGAGCCCGGATGCCGCATCCCTGGGAACAGCGGGCAGCCGAGCCCTGGCTATGAACCCACGGGAGCCACGCCGGGCACCGGCCACCCCTGTGCCCCCCTCCCCACCGGCAGCATCCCCATCGCTGTCCCCATCGCTGTCCCCATCGCTGTCCCCATCCCGCGGCCCTTGTGAGGCCGCCAGCAGCGATAACGAGATTGGTTCCTAATCCACTTATTCCTGGCTGGAGCAGGGGGCCGGCAGCCGGTTCCGAACACCCGCACGGCACCGAACCCTCCGGGGCCAACGGGAAAAGCCTCGCTGGGCTCGGCCGTGGGGCAGGGACCGATGCCGGGACAGGGGCGGGGTGGTGAAAAACATGGAAAAACCAGGGCGGGTTGAAGCCTCAGGGGAAGGTGACACCATCAGCGGCCTTGGGGAGCAGCGGGATGAGCAAATCTTGCATCAGCCTGGAAGGGAGATAAGGAGCCTTTCCCAGCCCTCACCCGGAGCCGGGGCGGGGGGATGCGGGAGGCCGCGGAGTGCAGGGGGAGGTCACCTCGACGCGGTGACACCCAGCTCGGCGGGAGGAAGGAAAAGGAAAATTTTTCACTTCCCTGTTTGCTCAGGGCTGCCTGGGACACGGGGTGGGGGCTCCGCGCAGGTCCCGTCCTGTCACCGGGCTGAGTCACAGCCCCGCGTCCGACCGGTTCTGGGGGGGACACCCTCGGGCTCAGCGTGGCAATGTCGTGCCCTCAGCAGCAGCCCCGAGCTGGGAGCAGCCTCGGGACCCTCAAACCCCCCCCCAAAAAAAAACCCAGGAGCTTGGGGGGTGTGGATGCTCCTGGAAAGTTCCCGCTCGTCCCCAGCGCCCTGCGTGCCATCCCCGCCGCCCTGAGCGGTGGATTATAAACTAGGTCAGCGGTAGATCCCCAAAAGTGATTGGAATCGGGGAATTGCCGCTTCCCCGGGGTGAGCCCGGGGGGAGATTGGCTCCGTTCGATGCTTTTCCCGCTGAGCAGCAAAAGGAAGCTGCCGGTGCACCGGGGACCCCGGGAATCGGGTCCCGCGTGAAACTTTGGGGACCGGAGGCTCGAAGAGGGCGCAGGGTCCTGGGACAGAGGTTGGGGACACTCGGGAAGGAGCCGCGGGGAGGATGGATGGTGCTGGGAAAGCCGGGAATGCCGGGCGCGGAGGAGGCAGCGCCGGCGGGCAGGAAGCGGGGCCGGGGCAGGAAGGCAGCCAGAGCTCCGGGCTCGGCGGAAAAGCGGAGGAAGAGCGGAGGAAAAGCTCGAGGCCATCGTGGTGGCGGCGGGAGGAAGCGTGGCCCCGGCCAGGAGCTGTCCCGGTGCACGCTGTCCCCGCGGGGAGGGAACGGGACACGACCGTGCCCGAGGTGGGACCGAACCTCGCCCGTTCCCGGCCCCCTCGTGGGGCTGCAGGTCCCGGCGTGTCCCGGATCAGCCGCACCTCGGGACTCGCAGCCTCGTGGGAGATGCCAAAAGCGGCGAACAGAAGCCCTGGGACAGCCCTTTGGGGGCCGGGGAGGCGGCGCTGCCGCTCGGGGGGTGCCTGGCTGGGGGCTGAGCGAGGATCCAGAACCTCCAGGGCGGGTTTGGGGTTCCTCCTGTTCCTCTGGGTTTCCATGAGGCCTTGGATGGGGCCACCACAGAGCCTGGCACCCGCCTGGGGGATGGGCGACCTTCCCTCTTCCCCACAACTTTTTGGGATACATCCCAACGCTCTCCCAATTCGCCTCCACTCGCGGCCTTTCAGGCACCTCCAAGCCCAGATCATCGGGAATATTCAGCTCCAACTGAAGTCTCCGCCATGTCGGGGGTGTCACCCCGATGTCCCCCAGCCCGGAGCGAAGGGGCTGCAGCGCCGGGAGCCGCCGTCCCTCTTCCCTCCGGCTCGGGAACGGAGCTGTTCCAGATTTCCAGCGGCTGCCGGGGACAATGGCAGAGGGAGAGGGGGGACCACGGGCAGGAGGGTCCATCTGGCCCCCCGCGGGAACCTCTCCGGGGGGCTCCGGGGTGCTGCAGGCGCCGTCCCCGCTCCCGTGTACGGAGGTTTGGTGGCCTCGGGTGACTGGAGAGGCTGGGGGGGGGGATGGGGGTTGGCTCGGGGTCCGCCCCATCCTTGCTGCAGCTCCTGGTCCCCGTGGTGGGTTTGTTTGGATGAGGAGATGAGGACGTGCGCGTAATCGCTAATGAGGATGCGCGGATTAATTATTGTAATTACCGCAGGACGGAGCCTCGCGGGCCGTGGTCTGGCCCGGTTTTGGCCGGGGGGGCCCTGGGTAAGGTCAGGGTTGTTGTGGTCAGCAGGGCTCAGTTCGGTGTCTCCAGAATTTGGGTGTCCCAAGGGGACCCCGAAGGGGAGAGCAGAGCCCGGGGGATGCTCGGGGGTCCCCCCTGCCCGGGGGATGCTGACGGGATCGGCACCGGGATGTTTTTCCTCCCCTGATGTTTTTCCCCTTCTCTTGATCTCACCCCAAACCTGCCGCGGTGTGAGGTGACAGCGAGCAAAGGAATCCTTAATGAACCACTCAGGGGATTTGGCTTTATCGATGTAAAAAAAAAATCTTTATTAGGGAGGAATTCCAGCTGCTGGTCTCCGGGTACACGGTGGCACAGCCCAGGTGGGATCATTTTTGGTTTTTGGGGATGCTCCTGTCCCTTCCCACCTTCTCGTCCCACAGCAGGAGCTGCTGGATGCTGGATTTGGCCGTGAACAAGGTAGGGATGGGCTGGGTGTTTGGGATGGATGAAGAGGAGCTGGGAGGTGTCTGACAGGTCCCAGTGAGGGGATTGAGCTGCAGGATCATCCAGAAATCTGGGATCCAGCAACCCAGAATCACCCAAAAATCCGGGATCCAGCAATTCTTCATCTGTGCCGAGCTGGGCTGGGAGCAGCCAGGAATTGGCTGCTTGGAGGTCCCAGGAACTGGGATAAGGGTGGGAGACGTGGCCTCCCAGCAATTTTGGGACGGGCTTTTAAGGGAAATCAACCACTTCCCATCAGCTGCATCCGCTGGGAAGCGTGAGGGGATTCCCGGCGGGCAGCAGGGGGGTGAAGCTTTTCCCAGATTTGGGTGTGCACAGGGAGGGCTCAGCCCCAGGGCGATGCTGAGCCCATGGAGGGAATTTCTGCCGGGAATTCTGCTCCAGCGTGGCCGCTATCCCGGGATCCTGAGCCGGGATGTGTCTCGGCAGATGTGAGCTCCCTGTTCCCGCTGCCCTCCTGGCTCGGGTGGGATCGGCCACAATTCCTGCGCTTTGATGTCCGTCGTCTCCTCCCGAGGGATCCTCGTTACCTGCGGCAAACCTGCCCCTGGCATCTGGCTGCTAATCCCGGGATTAGCGGCCGTGGGGAGCGCGGCAGATGGAGCCCGGCCAGCCCGGGACCCCCGGGGTGCAGCTTTGGGTTGCCCGGGACCCCCGGAGTCACCAACCCGAGTTCCCAGCGGAGCCACCTCCGTTGTGCTCCCAGGGAAATTCCCACCGGGATCTCCCGCGGGAATTCATCCCTGCCCGGGGGCCCTGGGAAAGCCCCGGTTCAAGGGAAATGAGATTTGTCACTGCTGCCGGTGACAGCTCTTCCCAGCTGCGGGAACAGCATTTCTGGGAAGCCGAGAATCCCCCTGGCCAACCCGAAATATCCGCGGCGCTCCCGGGGTGGGAAAAGGGGAAGGAGAGGAGGAAATGGCCGCACATCTCCATCCTGTGCCCCCCTGCCCCCCAAATCCATCTCCCTCATTCCCGGTGTCCCGGCCAGGCAGGAGGGGAATAAGGGAATAAATCCCAGGGCTGTTTGTCGGGGTGGTCTCTGCCCCCCAATTCCCAGCCAGGCCCCCCGCCCTGAGTGCCCCACGGCTGCGTGCTAACCCCAGGGTCCCCGCTCAATGGGAGGAAGGAAATCCTCATCCTCGGGAAAGGCTGGACACGGCCGTTTCCTCCCGCAGCGCTGGGGAGGGGGCCGGGGCCCCGGCATCACCCCCCCGCCCCATCCCGGCTGGAATCCCCGGCCGGAGGCTGCGTTTGATCCCGGTGGGGTCACACGGGAAACAGGAACAGGCTGGGGGGGCCTCTCTGTGCCCCCCGAACCCTCAGGACCCGCCGGGAGGGAGGGAGGGACTCGGGGGGGTTCCCGCGGCAGCTCCAAGCAGCGGAGCCCATCGGGGATCCCGGGAGTGGAGCGATCCCAGCTCCGTGCCGGTGCCGGTGCCGGGTGGGGGCTGGAGGGAGCACAGTCCCGGGTGCTCGGCGGTGTCTGGCTCCCCTCCAGCCCTGCTCCTTCCTCTTCCTCGGCCTTCGCCCCGCTGACGGCAGCGCTGGGGAACGGCGGCGCCTTTGCTGCCGGTGGCCTTTGGTCCCGCCGTGTCCCCGCCGTGGCCCCGCCGTCCCTCGGGGCTCTGCCGGGCACCGACGCCCCGTTTCCCCTCCCCGGTGCCACGGACGATGCTGCTGCCGGTCCCGGTGTCTGTTCTGCTCCCGATCCCACTCCCGGTCCCGGTTCTCCCGGACCCGCTCCGGTGCCTGATCTCCGCTTCCAGTGGCGATAATTCCCCTGCGCGGCCGGGGCTGAACCGGGATTGGGATCGAGACCGGGATGGGACTCGGGACCGAGACCGGGATGGGAATCGGGACCGAGACCGGGATCAGAACAGGGACTGGGACCGAGACCGGGATGGGAATCGGGACCGAGACCGGGATCAGAACCGGGATTGGGACCGAGACCGGGATGGGAATCGGGAGCGCGCGCGCCGGGCGCCCCCTGGCGGCCGCCTGGCCCCGCCGGAACAAAGGCCGGACCCGGGACCCCCCCGACCCCCCCGGGACCCCGTTTGGGACCCCCGGAACCCCTTCTGGGACCCTCCGGGACCCTCCCCCGGGGCAGGAGGAACCCGCAGCCCTCGGAGCGGCCGCACGGGCGCTGCTCCCGGCGGTGGGAACGGCCCCGCTGCCCCCGGGCCGGGGCACTCGGGGGATGCGCTGCGCCCCTTCCTCTTCCTCCTCCTCCTCCTCTTCCTCCTCCGACCCTGACGGGCGGGAGCAGCCGGGGCAGAACACCCGACCCACGGGTAAAGCAGCAAAGAGGAGCAGCTGGGGCTCCTCCCCCTGCTCCCCCCGTGTCTCCCCAGCCCCAGGGGCTGCAGCAGTTGGGGCTCAGCAATTTAAAAAAGAAAAAGTTTTAGAGCAATAACATCACCTTTCCCTACACAGAGCGCGGGGAGGGGGCACAGGACCCCCAAAAGTGTGGGCTGAAGGTTCAGCCCCTCCTAAAGGAACCCGGCTGGGAGCTTTAACTCACCTGTAACTCTCAGCTCCTTCCTCCCACTCCATCCCTGCCAAACCTCAGCACCATCAACAAATCCCTCCCCACACCCCAACAGCACCAACCCTTTCGGTGGAGGTGGATCCAAACAACAAACACGCCAACAACTTGTTGGGAGTAAAAAAATAGGTTTTTTTTTTTTTTCTCCTTTTAATTACATCAGTTATCAAAGTAAACGACAACAAAAAAAACGCAGTGGTAACAAAAATACAAAGCTCTGAGGGTTTCTCCTTTTTTTTTTTTTTTGTTTGTTCTGTAATAAAGCTGAGAGCATCAGTGCAATTGTTTTAATTGAACTTCTGCTCTGAGTCCCTGCTGGCAGCATAGGAATAGGCTTTGCCCAGCACCAGGCGGTCCCGCAGCAGCTTGAAGAAGGCGTAGTAATTGCTGAAGAGGATCAGAGCCAGGGAGATGGTCTGGTGCCACTTCTCCGAGGAAATCAGAGAGTAGAGCTGGTAGAAGATGACAGCTCCTTCCAAGAGGATCAGGATGTTGAGGATTCGCAGTGGTTTGCTGAAAAAGAACTGTGGGAGAGCACAGTGAGGCACTGGGAGAGGGGTGGAAGCTCCGGGTGAGGCTGAGAACTCTGAGGGTTCCTCTGGCTCTGGGTGCAGTCACCCCTGGGGCTGAGATGCTGCACTGAAGGCCAGGATTCCCTGTCCTTGGGCACTGATCCCCAGCTCCATCAGCCTGAGGTGCTGAGGATGTGATCCCTCTGTGTTATCCCTGATGTGATCCCTGTGTGATCCCCAGATGGGATCCCTCAGTGTTATCCCTGTGTGTTATCCCTGCTGTGATCCCTTTGTGTAATCCCAGCTGTGATCCCTGTGTGATCCCCAGATATGATCCCTCAGTGCTATCCCAGCTGTGATCCCTCAGTGTTATCCCTGCTGTGATCCTTGTGTGATCCCCAGATGTGATCCCTCAGTGTTATCCCTGATGAGATCCCTGTGTGTTATCCCTGCTGTGATCCCTGTGTGATCTCTGTGTGTGATCCCTGTGTGTGATCCCTGTGTGTTATCCCTGATGTGATCCCTCTGTGTTATCCCAGCTGTGATCCCTGTGTGTTATCCCTGATGTGATCCCTTTGTGTAATCCCAGCTGTGATCCCTCAGTGCTATCCCAGCTGTGATCCCTGTGTGTGATCCCTGTGTGTTATCCCAGCTGTGATCCCTGTGTGTTATCCCTGCTGTGATCCCTGTGTGCTATCCCTGTGTGCTATCCCAGCTGTGATCCCTGTGTTATCCCAGCTGTGATCCCTGTGTGTGATCCCTGTGTGCTATCCCTGTGTGTTATCCCAGCTGTGATCCCTGTGTGTGATCCCTGCTCCCTGGGAAGGACAGGGCAGCTTACGTGGAACCGGAAGTGCGAGACGTCCGAGGGCACGGCCACGTTGTAGTGACCCACGGCCTTGTAGACATTCTTGCTGTGCTTCACCAGCACCCCCTGAGGCCACATGCACTCCTCAGTCCACCTGCAGGGAACAAGAGAATCCTTAATCCCACCTGCAGGGAACAAGGGCTCATCCTAAACCCCACCTGCACGGGGCACTGGGCTCTGCTGCCTCCCCACCAGCAGCGAGGAGGAGCACGGGGATTCTGTTCCCAGTGTGGAGCTGTCACCACAGCAGTGACAAACTGCAGGTAGCTGTGGCCAGGAGCAGTTGGTACCTCACCAAAAGCCAGCTCTGCTTGGCAGGGGACAGTGCCAAGAGCATTGGTGCTGTTGGATGTGTCAGCCAACACCTCTGCTCTCACTTCTCCCAGTTTTATTTTAAGGCTGAGCTCCCCACCCAGCCGAGTGAAAAGTGCAGCCCTAACCCCAAGCAGAGAGAATTCCTTACTGATGCTGCAGCACGTTGGAGCAGAGGGCTGGATCCACCTTCTGCCAGCAGCCCAGGTGTGCTGCAGCTTTGTGGAGCAGGTCACAGTAGCGGGCAGGGAGCAGGTACTGCATGAGAATCACCGAGGTGCTGATGGAAACCAGCAGGAAGAGCTCACAGGACCAGCGTTTGTCGTAGTACTGAGTGTTCTGGGGGGAGGGACAGCAAAGGGTGACAGGGTTGGGACACTGGGGGACATCTCTGGACAGCCTCAGCTGCCCAAGGTATCCCAGCACAAAGCACTCGGGGCAGGGGGGGTCAAACGAGGGCTCTGCACGGAGCTGTCGATCCTGGTTGGAAAGGGAAAAGCCCACGTGAGATGGGGCATGGAGAATTCAAACTATTTGTGCCACCATCACCAAAAATAAAAACCAAGGAGACAGCTCCTGATGTCCCCATGCTCTGCTGATGGAGCAGGGGACAGGGACAGGCTCACCCCTGAGCTCCATTCACCACCAGACATTGAGAATTCACTGAGAAATCACTGAGAATTCAGAGAAATCACTGAGAAATCACTGAGAATTCACAGAGAATTTACTGAGAATTCACTGAGATCACTGAGAATTCACTGAGAATTCACTGAGAATTCACTGAGAATTTACTGAGAATTCACTGAGAATTCTCTGAGAAATCACTGAGAATCCACTGAGAATTCACTGAGAAATCACTGAGAATTCACTGAGAATTTACTGAGAATTCACTGAGAAAGAAATCACTGAGAATCCACTGAGAAATCACTGAGAATTCACTGAGAAAGAAATCACTGAGAATCCACTGAGAATTCACTGAGAAATCACTGAGAATTCACTGAGAATTTACTGAGAATTCACTGAGAAAGAAATCACTGAGAATCCACTGAGAAATCACTGAGAATTCACTGAGAAAGAAATCACTGAGAATCCACTGAGAATTCACTGAGAAATCACTGAGAATTCACTGAGAATTTACTGAGAATTCACTGAGAAAGAAATCACTGAGAATCCACTGAGAAATCACTGAGAATTCACTGAGAAAGAAATCACTGAGAATCCACTGAGAATTCACTGAGAAATCACTGAGAATTCACTGAGAATTTACTGAGAATTCACTGAGAAAGAAATCACTGAGAATCCACTGAGAAATCACTGAGAATTCACTGAGAAAGAAATCACTGAGAATCCACTGAGAATTCACTGAGAAATCACTGAGAATTCACTGAGAATTTACTGAGAATTCACTGAGAAAGAAATCACTGAGAATCCACTGAGAAATCACTGAGAATTCACTGAGAAAGAAATCACTGAGAATCCACTGAGAATTCACTGAGAAATCACTGAGAATCCACTGAGAATTCACTGAGAAATCACTGAGAATTCACTGAGAATTTACTGAGAATTCACTGGGAATTCAGAGAAATCACTGAGAAAGAAATCACTGAGAATTCACTGAGAAATCACTGAGAATTCACAGAGAATTTACTGAGAATTCACTGAGAAAGAAATCACTGAGAATTCTCTGAGAAATCATCGAGAAATCACTGAGAATTCACTGAGAATTTACTGAGAATTCACTGGGAATTCAGAGAAATCACTGAGAATTCACTGAGAATTTACTGAGAGTTCACTGAGAAAGAAATCACTGAGAATTCTCTGAGAAATCACTGAGAATTCGCTGAAAATCACTGAGAATTCAGAAAAATCACTGAGAATTCAACCATCACTGAGAATCCACTGAAAATCACTGAGAATTCAGAGAAATCACTGAGAATTCAACCATCACTGAGAATTCAGAGAAATCACTGAGAATTCACTGAGAGATCACTGAGAATTCACTGAGAATCCACTGAAAATCACTGAGAATTCAGAGAAATCACTGAGAATTCACTGAGAGATCACTGCGAATTCACTGAGAATCCACTGAAAATCACTGAGAATTCAACCATCACTGCGAATTCACTGAAAATCACTGCGAATTCACTGAAAATCCAACCACCACCAGCAAGAACTGTCCTGCCCCACTTCCAGCTCCCAGCCAGGCCTCACCTTGACAAACCACACGGGCACGAAGGCCACGTAGTAGGCACTGAGCATGGAGCTCACCAGCACCTCCTTCATGCGCCAGTTGAAGTCCATCTTCAGGAACTCCACCTCGTTGCGGATGAGATCCGGGGACAGGCAGCAGGCGTGGCTGGGCATGGCCTCCATGCCGTACATCTGCCTCGTGTGCTGCTTCCAGGTCTCCTTGAGCACCGTCAGGTAATCCCTGCCCCGGGTTGTCACCTCCCCCGGGGTGTCCCTGGGGCCGATGTTGGTGACCTGGGCGAAGAGCCCCGCCTTCCGGAAGTCGCAGTTGAGCTGCAGGAAGGGGATGTACATCCCGAACCTGGGGGAGCACCAGGCAGGGAAGTTTGGAAGAGTTTGAAAGGCAGGTGTTAAGTTGAGGAAGGCAGGAGCCTCCCCTGAAATGGAAAATGCAACCCCCCTTCCCTCTGAATTGTTGTCATTCTGAATTTAAGGGGTTTTCGGGCAAAGATGTGAGGAATAGGAATAACAGTTCTTTGCTTTTATATATCTGTGATTAACAACACAAACAAACACCAGTAAATATGGCAGTGACAGCTGTTAGACCTTAGGAGCTGCATTCCCATCCCAAATTTCCCTGCAGCCCCGTGGGAGTTCAAGGCTTGCAGCAACCTCGTCTCACAGAAGGTGTCCCTGCCCCTGCTGGATGAGCTTTAAGGTCCTCCCAACCCAAACCAGTCTGGGATTCCATGATTCCAAAGGGAAACTCCCCAAAAGAGCTCTGAGCTCAAACACGAGCAGCAAATCTCTGTGGATGTTCCCTCCTGCATCTACCAGGGAGGAGGGAGCTATTTCCACTCCAAATTATTTCCTTTGGATAATTAACAAAAAGCAGGAGCTGTTTGAATCCCCCTCCACCTGGCAGAGAGGAGCCCAGGAACAAAGGGAAAACAAAACCCCGAGTTCTGGGAGCGCCATGGGAAAAGCACACAACCCTTTTCAGAAGAAAAGAGCAGCAGTAATGAGCAGTAATTAATGCTCACATCAAGCTGAAAAGAGGGGTCAGTGTCATGGATGTGTCCTGCCACTAAGGAATGTGACAAAGGAAGGGAGAGGTGCAAGGAAAACTCTGTGACCACAGGGAAGGGACAAGCCCAAGGTGCTCCAAGCCCTGGAGACTTCCAGCTCAGAAGCTCAGGGAGCTGCAGGAACCTCCCCCTGGATTTAGGGTGGGAAGTTCCTGCAGGGAACTGGGGATACTCACGGGTAGCAGAGGAAGAGGAGGTTGAGGAAGGAGTAGGTTCTGAACAGGTGGATAATGGAACGACACAAACTCCAGCCCGTGCCCGTGAGGACGGCGAAGCGAGTGACCACCAGGAAGATGGAGCGTGGCAGGGAGACTTTGCCACTCTGGGAAGCCTGTGGGACACAGGAGAGAGCTGGGCAGAGCTGGGCAGAGCTGGGCATTGCCTCTTCTTCTTCCAGGAGAAAACTCAGCGTGGAAATACGTGAAGCAGGAAGGAAGTGCCAGTGGCAATTTGTCACCAGGAATCTGGGCTCTCCTAAAATCTCTGGGATCATTCCTCAAGCTGGAGTGAGGAGAGTTTCTAGTTAAGGTCTGGTAGTCACCAGTGCCCAGCCCACTCTCCTGGCACTGCTCACTATGAGATGCTTCCACAGTGAGCAGACACCCACCTGCCCTGGCTCTTCCCTGGGGAAAGCTGGAGTGATGCAGAGAGCAGGAGAAGAGCCAGATGGGAGGAGGGAAGCACAGTCACTACAGTTGAGCTGAGACAGAAATTCAGAGAGGGTCACAGAAGGACACGGAGCCAGAAGGAGCAGCAGCATGGGGAGCTCAGTTCTGTTCTCTGCTCCTCCCATTGGAAACCACGCCTGGAATTCCGACTTGGGGCTATCCCAGAGGTTTTCAGGGAAGGATGGAGGAGTTTGGATTGGCAGGAGGGACACAGAGCTTTAGAAATGCCCTGGAAGGAGAGCTGTGACTTTACCTCCTTGACGATAGCACCGATGAGCCGCCGTGCCAGGACGATGGTCGTCACCGTCAGCACGTTGAAGTCAATGAGGTGAAAGTTCTGTGGGGACAAAACCAAAATGATTCCATTTCCCTGAGGCACCAGGAACCCACATTCAGCACAGAAACTCCCCAGTTATTCTCTCTTCTCCTTAGACTTTTTTTTCCAAGAGAATGCCAAGCAAGCAGCCAGAGCCCAAAATGTGCAAAACAAGGAGCTGCAGAAGCAACACTGAAGGGCTGCAGAGTCAGATGCAGCTTTTCATCAAACACATCTCTAAAACTTTATGTTTTAGTGATCCAAGAGACAGCCTGGCAGTGCCAGCTGCCCTTTGGTGCTTACCAGGGATGTGTGAGAAGGAGGATGGGAGGGTGGGTACCACCACACTGTCTTGTAGATGTTGATGTAGTGGACGAAGAGGGCGACGAGGTGGCAGAAGAAAAGCTGCAGCTCAAACAGGACACTTCTCTCCACAGGCAGCTCTGGGATCTTGCAGTGCCTCAGGGGGACCACTGTCTGAGCTGCCAGAGGGGGGCTGGACAGGCCTGTCCCTGAGCCACTCCTGCCAGGGGAAGCCAACAGCCAGGGGTGAGCAGGGGAATTGTTCTCCAGCTCCCCTTCAAGATTGATTAGGAAACTCAAGACATCAACAGCTGGCACAAAAATCACAACTATCAGCACCCCGGGGTGACTCTGGAGGCAGCTGTGAGCAGGGGTTTTTGGCCACACAAAGCAATATTTGGGCCCAGGCCAGCCACCAGCACCAGGATATTTGATATTAAATCCCCTGCGTCGATCAGGTTCAAACCCAGGGTTGTGCTGTGCTCCTCTGAGGGACAACGAGTGGCTCTCTTAATTAATTGGAAGCTTTCAGAGCTCAGAGTTGGTATTTACATATCTAAAAGTGCTTGAACATGAAAGGCAGAACAATTACACACAAGCCCTTGTTCATTCTTCACCTCCTGTTCACCTGAGGAGGAAAAACGAGTTTAGCCAGAGGTGCCTATTCCTGTGGGAGCACGCACACACCATCCCAGACTGATCCTCTGAATCAAAGGGAATTAATATCTCCCAGATTTATCTGCAAGCTCTAAATAACAACAGGCAAAGGAATCTGGGTGTGGGCCCCAAAGGAACTGCAGAGCACAGAACTGCTACTGTAAAATCCCCAAATGAGATCCCAGCCGTGGGAGTGTGGCTGCAGGAAGTGCTGATCCAGGGGGAATGCAGGAGGATCCATGGTTTAAAAGAGGAGGTGGAGAACTTAAAATTTAAGGCCACGAGTGAGGGGAAAACCTGAGCTCTCTTGAAAACTCCCAGATTCCCAAATTCATGGTGATTTAGCTGCTCAGGATTGATAAATCATGGAATCACAGAATGGTTTGGGCTGGAAGGGACATTAAGGATCATCCAAGGCATGGACAGGGATACTTTCCCCTATCCTGGCTGCTCCAAGCCCCATCCAACCTGGCCTTGGACACTTCCAGGGATTC
Organism: Rhipidura dahli; assembly: GCA_013399225.1. Lineage (NCBI taxonomy): Eukaryota > Metazoa > Chordata > Aves > Passeriformes > Rhipiduridae > Rhipidura > Rhipidura dahli. Next base: position 8,485 of record VXAC01000214.1, on the reverse strand, counting down.
ACAGCTTCTCTGGAAGCCCCTCCCCACCCTCCCAGGGAAAGATTTCTCCCTAAAATCCCACCTAACCGTGCCCTCTGGCAGTGGGAAGCCGTTCCCTGTGTCCTGTCACTTCCCACCCTTGCAAAAAGCCCAGCTCTGGCTGGGGTGTGGATCTGTGCATTCCCTGCCCGGGATAAGGCCCTGGGAATGTGCTTTCCCAGGAAAAGGTGGATTGCTCCACCTCCCGTGGCCTTGCAATGACTTGTCTGCAGGGATAACTGTATCCCTCCAAATTTCCTGGCTCAGGGCCCTCCTGTGCTGGGACAGCCCCAACATTTTCTCTGCAGAGTAAATAAAGCACCTCCTGTTTATGCTGCTGCTGCTGCTGCCTCCTCCTCTGCCTCAGTGACAGAATCCAGCTGGATCTGATCCTAAAAAAACCCCACAGAGCCCCATCACCTGAGCTCAACTCTGCCTGACACCGAGTTCAGGGCACAGGAGGTGCAACAACCCAACCTGGGCTTTGGATATAAAAAAAAATCTGGTTTTATCCTGGTTTTTTCTCCTTCCCAGCTCCCTGAAGGCTTTTGGACTCTCCTATGAGCCTCTCCTGAAGGATGTCAGGGACACCCATCCCTGTACAAGGGATAAATGAGGATGTAGGAAAAGGCAGCTGGGGTTAACAACCTGCTGAGCCACGGGAAAGCGAGGTGGGAATGGTTTGAAACTTCCAGAGGGCTGGGTTAGACGGGATTTTGGGAAGAAATCTCTCCCTGTGAGGGTGGGGAGGAGCAGGAATGGATTTCCCAGAGAAGCTGTGGCTGCTCCATCCTTGGAAGTGTCCCAGGCTGGGTTGGNTTTTCTCTGCAGAGTAAATAAAGCACCTCCTGTTTATGCTGCTGCTGCTGCTGCCTCCTCCTCTGCCTCAGTGACAGAATCCAGCTGGATCTGATCCTAAAAAAACCCCACAGAGCCCCATCACCTGAGCTCAACTCTGCCTGACACCGAGTTCAGGGCACAGGAGGTGCAACAACCCAACCTGGGCTTTGGATATAAAAAAAAATCTGGTTTTATCCTGGTTTTTTCTCCTTCCCAGCTCCCTGAAGGCTTTTGGACTCTCCTATGAGCCTCTCCTGAAGGATGTCAGGGACACCCATCCCTGTACAAGGGATAAATGAGGATGTAGGAAAAGGCAGCTGGGGTTAACAACCTGCTGAGCCACGGGAAAGCGAGGTGGGAATGGTTTGAAACTTCCAGAGGGCTGGGTTAGACGGGATTTTGGGAAGAAATCTCTCCCTGTGAGGGTGGGGAGGAGCAGGAATGGATTTCCCAGAGAAGCTGTGGCTGCTCCATCCTTGGAAGTGTCCCAGGCTGGGTTGGAACAACCTGGGATAGGGGAGGGTGGTGGGGAATGGGATGAGCTCTAAGGCCAGGGAATGGGATGAGCTCTAAAATCAGGGACTGGGACAAGCACTAAGATCAGGGAATGGGATGAGCTCTAAGGCCAGAGAATGGGATGAGCCCTAAAATCAAGGAATGGGGTGAGCTCTAAAAGCAGGGAATGGGACAAGCTTTAAGATCAGGGAATGGGATGAGCTTTAAGATCAGGGACTGGGACAAGCCCTAAGGTCCTCCCCCCCAGCCCCCCAGGAGGAGGCTGTGCCTGTACCGGGTGCGGGAGCGCACGCCGCTGACCGAGGAGCCCGAGGAGTGTCCGGAGGCTGCGGCAGCGCCGGGCTCGCACAGCGGGGTCCGGCAGTAGGAGCTCCTGTTGGGACCCCGGCGTCCCCCGGCCATTCCCGGGAGCTTGGGGGGCAATTCCTGGCTGCTCACTGCGGGCTGGGCTCAGCCCTCACCACTGCAGGGAGACACAGAGCGTTGGTTAATTAATGAGCATTTATTATATCAATTTATGATATCGATTTTATTGATGGTTCCAGGCCTCTCTGTCACCAGGATAATCCAATTTTTTCCACTTTTTTCCCCACCCCCTGCCTCTCCCACATCTCCCCAGGCCATGGATGCAACCCCAGGGAACTCCAGCCTTGCTGGGATGCTGGGAATTCATCACTTCATGCAAGGAATTCCATCTGTGGAATTGCATCCCTGCTTTCCAGGCAGAGAGACACTCCAGAGATGCTCAGCCATTGGCCCCAGTGGTTCAGGAATTTGGGATGTTTCGGTGCATTTTGCCCAATTTTGTGTTGGAATTGAAAGTTACAGGTTACAGCTTTTTTTATTATTATTTTTGGTTCTTTAAGATGGGAAAAAACCCACATTTTTATTTGTTGTTTGATGCTTTGATGGCACTGAGGGGCTGTCAGCCCAAATTCAGCTTTTACAGTGCTCGTTTGCCACACATAAAACCCATCCCAAGGTTTTTCCAAACTTTCCCTGGATCCTGTTTAACCTCAAGAGAATCCACACAACACAAAGAGATAAAATCTGAGCTCTGGGAGAAACTCGGGGCAGATCAATGACTGAACATTCCTTTTCCAGACGACTCATTTCCAGCTCCCACCGCTTTGGAATCTGCACCTGGAGCAACCAAATACGTGCTGAAGTTTTAAAGCTGATGCAGAGCTCGGGGATTCTCCAAAAATCCCATCCTAGAGCTGGATCTTGAGGGATTCCTGGGATTTGGGAGCTCCAAGGAGGCTCTGAGGGCACAGACCTGGGGGATTTGGGGGGTCCAGAGAGGGAAGGAGCCACAAAAGCTCCAGGGGGAAAATGGGAAATGTGGGAGCACAGTGGGGGCTGGAAAGGGAAAGCTGGGGGTACAAATGGGGGCCAAAGGGAAAT
>VXAC01000209.1:4726-119940 GCA_013399225.1 Rhipidura dahli | reverse complement strand
CGCGGCCCCGGCGGGGATCAGCACCAGCGCCGGTTCCCGGCCCCGGCGGCGGAGCAGCGGTGACTTTGAGAGGCTCCCGGCCTCCCAAGGGCGATCCCGCCGGGTTGGGCAGCTCCCGGCGCCCTCCCTGCCCTGCCGGGGGCCGCCGGTAGCGCTGCCGGCTCCCCTGAGCCCCCCGAAACAGGGCACCGGACCCCCGACAACTGCCCCGAGCCCCCCAAAACAAGGCAGCAAAGCCCCATCAACTCCCATTTTATGATCATTTTTAAGTAAGGCTCTGCATCTAGCTGTTCCACACTCGAGTCGGGGCGTTTATGAGCACTGTTTACACCGTGTTCTGCTGCATTAATCGTGAATTATCTGCAGAATACAGCTTTCCAGGCTTTATCGCGCCAGTCTGCTAAAGGTCACGCTGATTGCTTCGTTTCAGATTTACCACACCGGTGCCGGGCTTGGGTTTAACTGGACAGAGCTAGAGGTGGTTATTTGTAGTAAAACCATTTCCTATTTCAGCGTCAGCGGTAAAAGTGGCAGGTGCCAGCGATGTCTTTTCCACAAGTAATAATTAAATCTAGACAACGGAAAGCTGATTGTAGGACAGCCGTGATCAGCAAAACTTCTTGACTGATTGACTCAGTTAAAGCCATGCAACATTTGTTATTATTTGAAGGCCTGTATTTTCTCCCTAGATCTATATTAGCGATTTATTTATACTGTCCCTATTAACCTGTCTGCATTTGCAAGGAAAACCACATTTATCTTAGCTTGCTTTGTTGTGATGTCGAGCTTGAAAAGTTTATATCTGCCCTTTTCACTCTTCCTTTGTTTTCCTTTACCTGACTGCAGAAGAACGGATGTTTAAATAAAATCTGCAGTTGGATTTGGCTTTACAGCAATATTGTGATCTCCTTGAGTTATGGGGAGAGCTAGATGGCCAAATAATGCCATCGGTCTTTGAGGAGGAGGAAAACCATTGTCTTGCTAAAATAAAGGACCAGCTGAGCTCTGCATCGTGTCTCTGACGGGTTATCCCTGTGAGAGTTGTCTTCTGTTCCTGGAAACAGAAAACTTGGATATCTTCCTAAGAGCAGGTTTGGAGGTGGGTCGGAGGGGAAGGCGAGGGGGAAATAAAAGGGCGAAAGATCTGGCTGCACGCTGTGCAAACAGCTGTGGCGAGAGGGGAGGGAGAGCCAGTGAACTACGACACCTCGATTAATGTGTGAAGAGCTCTGCTGCTCATCGGCCACTGTTGTCATTCTGGGAGGTTAATTTTCAGCTGTTTTAACTAGGGCAGTGTTATTATGTCATTCTCCCTTCCCCCAGCCCGGTTAAAAATGTAGATTTCAGTAAAAACTTCCTTCAAGTTCCTACTCTGTCTAACCACGAGTGATCTCCTCCTTAGGTAGACAACTTAAGGCAGGGTGAACGAAAACACAAACCTCACCCTGCCTTTCAGTAATAACTTTCAAACTCTTTGTTTGCCTTGCTGCAGCTGACTGGGTGTGAGTCACCCTCCTGCTCATGCATATTGCAGCGATGCAAGAGCCCGCAGTTGATTGTTCAGGAACCGGTGGTCGTGCGGGTGCAGCGCAGGAAAGCCCAGCGCTGCCTCAGTTTACCTGTTGATTATACCCGAGGCAAAAAGCACCCAGCCCTCCTTTGTCCGGAGAAATTCCCAGGTGTCGATTAGCAAATGAGAGGTTTAGGGCTGCCTGTGCGGCTTGTGCGCGGCACTGCCTACGGAAGGTGTCTCAGTAACATTTTAAAACGTTGTTGGTGTATTTAATGGTGTTACACTGTTTCCTCACCTCTCAGTTTACATCGTTTCCTTCTTAATTAAAGCTGTAACCACCCTTACGAAGTGAGAGGTCGTCCAGGGTAGAGAACTCTGAAAAGATTCTTCCTGTTTCCAGGATGCCACGTTCAGTATCACAGAATCCTGCAATGGGTTGGGTTGGAAGAGATCTTAAGGGTTATCTTGTCCCACTCTCTGCCATTGGCAGGGACACCTTCCACTGTCCCAGGCTGCTCCAAGACCCGTCCAGCCTGGCTTTGGGCACTGCCAGGGATCCAGGGGCAGCCACAGCTGCTCTGGGCACCCTGTGCCAGGGCCTGCCCACCCTCAGGGAAGATTTTTTTGGCCTAATATCTGATCTAACCCTGCTCCCTTTCTGTTTGAAGCCATTCCCATTGAAAGGATTAAAAGATGATGTGGAAATTTCTTTAAGTCATTCTGTATCATAAATCTTACATGACCTCATCCTGATTTTCTGCTCTGGCATTTGTGGTTATTTCCACTGGAGAGCAGGTGATTTGAGCAGTCATTGAGCCTGGAGTGTGGCAGGACCCAGGTGACCTGCGAGATCCTTGGGTGGGATTTGGAATGAGGGTGCCTGGGGAGCTCTGCCAACCAGATCAGGTGGGATCTGTTGGCGATAACATCAGAAAGGAGAATGAGATTGTTGTGTTTTCAATATCTAAAAATGTAATTTCACTTTCAGGTGGTCTTTAACAATTGACAGTCCTCAAAACTTACCGTTAACATGATCTTTCCCTCCAAATACAATCACTTCAAGTGTTGTAAGTGTGCTTGTAGGAAGTATGGAAGTTACCCAGGCTTAGGGCTGACAGTCAGTATGAGAGCTTTAGGGAGAGAAAAATCCATTAATTCCCTTTACACAGGCAAAAGTAAGATAAGTTTTGATAGATGTGACTTGGATTCTTATTTTCTTTTAGCAGAAGCTCTGCAGTGACCATTGCTGTGCATCTGCTTTTTGAGAAGGAGCACTTGGCTTACAGAAAAGGGGAAAAATGGCAGTGAACACTATTCTGTTTTGTTCAGCTTTTCCCAAAGACACTTACCATGACTGAGTCAGTGTTAATGTAGAGCTTTACACAAACCTTGATTGACTTGGTTTGGCTTTCCATCCCAAATTTCCATTCTAAAGAGTTCACGAAACGGTGCGGATTGGATGTGTCACATTTGCTAAGGAAAATCCATCCCCAGCTGATGGTTCTGGAAATCTAAGTCAGTGCAAATGACCAGGAGGGCTTCTTGAGAGGACTGGTGGCAGTAACAGAATACCCAGTCCCAATGTCAAGGGATGTTTTTTCCTGTTTTTCCCTTTTTTCCCATTACTGAGTGTCATTATCAGGCTGCTCCCCGGGTGCAGTTGAGTTTAGAGCAACGTTTTGGCAAATGCTTAAATTGTGGAAATGCTTCTTGATGATGTTAAATATGACAAAGTTTTAAACAACCTTGGTTACAATTTCAGGAGCTGGCATCCCAAAACTTCCCAGTTGTTGAAAGTAATGCTTCAAGCTTCTGTAGTTGCTGCTTTCCCTGTGTGAAGCCCACAGAAGAGGGGAACAGTGGTTATGGGGGGGGGTGGGCATCTGACAGTGTGGGGCAGGCAGGGCAGTGACCCATGGATGTGCCTCACCCTGGCAGCAGCAGTGAAAAGGTTTGCTCACCTTGTTTTAGGGGATCTGGCAGTGTATTTTCTCCTGTAAAGTGGCTCACATTTTCCTGGCCTGTTAAACTATTGCTGTGATGTGCACTGCTTCAGTGTACTTTTTGCCTTTAAAGTTTTGGGCCATTCATTTACCCTTCAGTTCCTTTGGAAAAATATGAAGACAGGAGAAATGGAAAACAGGAAAAACATAAAAACGAACAAAATCCCAACTTTTTGTGCCAGACAACTGAATTCTCATTTCCACATAGTCAGTACTGAACAAATTCAGGTAATGCTTGTTTTTTGGTTTGTTTTTTTTTTTTTCTGAGAGTTTGCTTGGCTGCATATAATGTTCATCTTTGATGCAGTGAAATTGTGGGGTTGTTAGTCCTCTGTTGATCCACAAACCCTGGTTTCCTTTGCTCTCATGTCCCTGTCTGGATTGCTTTCAGGAGGAGAACGTTGCTGTGCCTGCTCAGACTTCTAAATTCAAGTGTGTGTCTGCACGTCCAGCTGATGGAACTGTACCACTCAGTTTGCACAGTTGCCAGATGGCTGTTTGGTTGCAGTTAATCTGGCCTGAATTTGTTTATCTGCAGAAGACTGATGGTATTTTTATAGGAAATGTGCATAATACCTTTGAAATCGCAGCAGCTGGGGTGGGAGGAAGAGCAAGAACAGTTATCACAGGTGCAAAGTTCATGGGAGAGAGGGGTAAAGGTGTGAACAGGTGACCTCCCTTCCCTCCGAGGGAGACCCCAGGTTTTAGGTCCTTTTGCTGTTGGAGAAGAGAAGTTTTGGGCATCATTTCTCCCAGACACCACCTGCAGCAGGAAGTAGGTGTGGGGAGAGGAAGTTGGTAGCTGAGGTTGCCTGCTTGCCTTCAGAGTGTCTCTTGCAGAAGCAGGCTTTCAGCTTTTGGGAGGTGGCCAATTCTGCTCGTCAAACCCAGCTTCATGATAGGCAGTTCACACCCAGGCTTGCCACCTCCTGACACAAATCTGTTGTGCTATTTCACTATTTGTCCCTCGGGCTGTTAGCGGGCGAGCTTAGAGGAGCATAAGTGGTTTGAAAAACTCCTTTAAGACAGCGGGTTTTTTGTTTTAAGGTTTTTGTCCTTGATTTCATTCACTGTTAAGGTTTGGTGGTTGCGTTTTCAAGCGTTTTCTTTTTACCTTTTTTTGGTTCTCTTTTATGTATTTACACAAGTTTACTGCTGGTGCAAGGTCTACACTGGCACAGTCTAAAGCCAGGCAATAACCCATTTTGTCTAGTTTGAGGGCAAAAGGAGTAATTCTTGAGTGTTTCACATTGACAGTGATGGATAACTTCTGTAAATGATCAGTTCTGAAATTCTGTAATCTAGAGGACTAAATAGATTACGTGTGAAGGAGCACTGAGTCTTTCACTTTCAGATTATTGCTTTACTTATATAGGTCAGGAAAGCAGTAACAAAATCTGCTGCTCTGCAGCTGCCAGATTGTACTATGTCAGCCTGCACGGGGAGAGGTCTGTGGGACGACTGACACCTTCAGCTTTCAAGATTGTTTAGTGCAGGACCGTCAGTGTTGTCCTTTTTAATTTGTTTTTTAAAAAATGACTGGTAAAACCAGAGGTAGGAATTACACCGGGTTTACCTCTGGGTGGGTTAAGAGATGAGTGGTTACTACAGTGGCTTTCAGTGTCCTGTCTCTTCTGGTTTGTGTATCCTGTGTCATGTGGTCGTGGTTCATGGAAAAAGTTACAGGTAGGTGAGGATGACGAGTGGGCTGGAAAAGGAAGGAGACTTTGTGATCACTTGGTGTGCAGAGGCAGATCATGTGCTGCTGACCAGTGAGTCATGGGGGGAAGGGGCTGAGGTGGCCAGTGTTCCTGAGGAATTTTAGGAAAGCACCAAGGGTAGGGGAGAACTGTGCCGCTGGAATGAGGATCATTCACTAGTGGCTCAGCTGGGAAAACAATTATGCAAGTGACCTTTGTTGAGACCTCTGTGGACTCGGGAGCCAGACCTTTGGGAGATGCCAGAGCTGCCGGTGCAAGCAGCCACCTTGGGTATCTTGTGATAAACAGACTTGTCCTTTAGACCTTGTGTTTGCCTAACAGGATTGTAACCACCGGGTTACAACAGCTCTCAGGTCCCAGCTGCTGAGCTGGTGCTTTTTGCCTTGAGACTGCTGGGGGATTTGCCATTTAAAAGGCTGGGAGGTTTTCTCCTGGGGCACTATGGCACACACCTCTGCTTCTGCTATCTTTCAAGGCTGTAGAAGTATGGGATATGTTGGAAATCAGGCAGAATAGATAGGAACTAAGAAGACCTGAATGACTTTTTGGTGTTAGATTTCTGTGGGCTCGAAAGTGAGTGAATAAGACCTGTTTCTTTCAGTGGTAGGGGGTATTCATGTTTATGGGCACTAAGATGTGAGGTGTGTGTAAGCAAATCACTTTGCAGTAGGAATGGGTCCTTCCTGCTGGCTTCTGGTTCCAAACTTATGGTTCAGGTTATTCACAGAATTCTAGAACATTTTGGGTTGGAAGGGATCTTAAAAGATCATCTTGTTCCAACTCTCTGCCATGGGCAGGGACACCCTCTACTATGCCAGGTTGTTCCAAGCTCTGTCCAACCTGGCCTTGGACACTTCCAGGGATGGGGCAACCACAGTTACACTGGACTACCTGTGTCAGTCCTCACCACTCTCACAGTAAAGAATGTTTTCCTAATATCTAATCTAAACCTGCCCTCTGTCAGTTTGAATCCATTCCCCTTGTCCTGTTGCTGCAGTCCCTTTTCCCAAGACCTTCTCCAGCTCTCCTGGAGCCCCTTTAGGCACAGGGAGGGGTTCTAAAGTCTCCCTGGAGCCTTCTCTCCTCCAGGCTGAACACCCCCAACTCTCCCAGCCTGTCTCCATAGCAGAGGTGCTCCAAGCCTCTGATCATCATTGTGTTCCTCTTCCTCTGACCTCAACTCCTTCCTTCAGTCACTGATCTGAATTCAGTTTATGTGATGTAAGTGAGCAAATCTTTAACACCAGCACCTTAACTACTACCTGGAAAGAGGATGAGGTTTGTGGTGTGGTGCTTCCCTCATGGCTCTGGTGAAGGAGGGGTGACTGCCATGGGTGCTCTCTGTGTATCTGTAGGACCCCCTTGCCTCCCGGACCTGCTGCTGCTGCTGTGCTCCTGCCTCTCCTGTGGGTGAGTGGCTGCTCTGTGCTCTTGGGAGGCAGCTCATGGTGCCTCCAGCACCTGAAACCTGGTTACAGACTCTGGCTGGTGTTAATGTTGCCCTTCAGTTCCCCACCTCTAGAGAAGGCCGTCACCCTTGGTTCCCTAATCTCCTTCATCATATTGTCTTCAGCTTTTAGCATGTATGTGTATTTTTGTACTCCGATATAACAGTGATGAGATATCCCCGGGGCTGCTTTTCCTCCATTTGCCTTGACAAAGTCCTTTGTGTCACGCAACATTTCAGGTTTTGTTGTTATTTCTTTTTTTTTTTTTTTTTTTAATGTCAAACCTTTAGCATCCTACTGACTGGGAAATGTTTTTCCAAAGGAAGATGTTGAAATGTACAGTTGGAATAAATTTTATAGATTAGTAAGATAACAGGCTTTAGACAAAGCAGTCATTAAACATGAACCTGTTTTACTTGTGAGCAGAAATACATGTGATAGCCTTGACATCACGTACCACAGCTTTCTGTGCCTGTCTGCAGGATAAAAGGGCTTTAATTGCTTTTGTTTTCAAACAGACCTATCAAAACAGTGATAAAACCACTTTTTCCCCCTCTCTCTTTTAATACTAACCATGTCCCTTGCTCTCTGCCTCTCCCTTGCAGGCCCTGAAAGAGATGCTATATGCAGCTGTGGACCAGGCCCCTTCTATAGAAGGTAAGCAAATTGTAACCCACAGTTGTGTTTTTCTTGGCACTGGGCGCTGGACACGTAGTCCTGCTACTTTTCTGTCGTCAGTCCTCCTAAATTGGTAAACTTAATATCCTGATGGGCAAATGCCTGTCCTTTCACAGCCTGCATGCTATTTTTGATTGTTAGGACTCTGTCCTCTTCCATTGGGACAATAAATGTCTTTGTATAGTTTGAGACAGCAACAGCTGGATTCCTCTTGCTTATAAGGTCATTCAGTGGTGGAAGGACTTTCTTCATTGTTTGAGAATAGCCCTTTGTTTGCTTGTGAGGGCCAGCCACTCTGGGAGACAGCTGTGCTGGAGAGACACTGGTTCCCAGTTTGTCACTGGTGATGTGAGCTGGGAGAGTCTCATCCTTTTGTTCTGTGTCCTCCCTGAGCGCTGTGCTGCCTCTCCTACGTGGACATGAGTATATCTTCTTGTTTGCACGTGTTTATTGCCTCTGACTGCTCTAGAGTATTCTAGTAAGGTGTTTGGTTTTCAGCTCACTGTGTTTTGAATGGTTTGTTTAATGATCTGTGCAACATTTCATAATGGCGCCTTCTGCTTTCTGTATCTTTCTTCCTTTTGTTGTCTCTGAAGTACTGAAGAGTTTTTGCCTCTGTGTTGCTTCACTCCTTTGCAACTGATTTATAACCTCCTTACCTTTATTATTTTAACTTTGATTGCAGAGTTAATTTTACTAATTTCTGAACATGGCTCTGGGCTTCTTTCGTATTCATGGAGCAGGAGAACAAGTGCTGCTCCTGGTGTAGCCACTTGTCCGACATTAGTAATGCTGGTCACTCTTCATGTTAGGTCATTAATTACTTTCCTTTTGTTGGTTAGAAATGGGAAATGAGGTGTGACATAGTTAATATAATGTGATTTTAAAAAAAAAAAATTAACTCAACTCCACCTGCTCTTTGATTAGAATTTTAAAACCAGAGCTGCAATAATTAATAGGTTAGGAGAGTGTGTGTGGGATGGGGCAGTCTGTCCTTAAACTCTTCAGAGGTCATTCCAAGCTTTGTGGAAGCAGTGCTCAGGTAGGTGTAATTTTTAGGTTTAACCTGACACTTCGTATCTCACTCTACTCATGCTGCTAATTTTGTTAAATGAATCACACTTTTCTCTGAAGTGCAGGTCCTAGAACTACATTTCTAAAGGTTATGGTCCTAGAATCCAAAACCTGTGGGTTATCTTTGGAAAACTCAACATACACTGGCAAAGAGGAAAGTCTTGCTTCATTATTTTGAGTAGCAAAAGTGCTACCCACAAACCTTTCTCCCCAACAGCATAAGACTAAGAGGAACTGAAGTTTTCCCTGCAGGCCAAACTGACTATATTAACTTTTAAACACAATTTACTAATTTTACTGAAAATCCAGCATTATTTTTATGGGAGACTGGAGCAATGATAAGACGTTTTCTTTTCCTCTCTTCTGTCCATTGGTTTATTATTTACAATGTGAGCAAATGGTGTCTGTGCTAATGGAACTTTGTAGGCTGACATTGGAATGTGAGTTACTGGGCTTGGCCAGGGATATTTGGGATTTCAAGGTGTGCTTGAGTTGCTACTTGTAAAGTGTTATAATTCAGCATTTTGATTTCTTTATTTTCAGTGCCTGTGTTACAGTGGCGTTCTGTAATGTGCTGTGATGTTTGTGTGTAAACGTATTTGGCAAAGCAAGAGGACAAGAATAAAATTATATTGTATTTATGCTCTTTTAAACACTGTAAGGATCTGTTTTGAACCACTCCTATTTAAGTCTGTCTGCCTGACCCTCCCTTAAATGGAGAGCAGTTACACCAATTCCTTCACCTTTTGTGCTGGAAATGGATCAAGACTGTTTCTTCGTCCCTGTTGCTTACATCCTTCCCCCTTTTCAGCCCTTCTCTCTCTGTTCATAGAAGCTTTAGGCCAGGTTTAGTGCGTGACTGCACACAAACTGTGCCCAAAACACTGCTCTGGTCCCTGTCAGAGGAGATGGAGTAAGTTCCTTGTATTTTGGGAGGGAATGCAGTAGCTGTTGTCAGGGGCTGGCTGTTGGCCTGCATGTTTCCAGTTTAATATGGATTTTGCAATGGATACTTCTGTGTTATTTTGAGCTTAGCACAGAAACTCCAGGGCTGTGCTACTGAAACCCAGCCTCCCAGTATGAGCCTCATATAATCTCATTTTAGACTGGTCTAACTAAAATCCATTTGGTAATTGATCTAGTTGATCACAGACATGCTGCAGAGCTCCAGAGCTGGCTTTGATTTACCTTGCATGAATTGTAAGCTAATCTTTGGATAATATATTGGATTGTGAAGACAAGGGAGTTTTGTACAGCAGAGCTGAGGCTGTTCTTGGTTCTTATTCTGCTCAGTTGGATGTGTAAACTGGCATTTGTGAATGAATTTCTTAGATTTCTGCTGCAGGCTGCTTACTATGTCAGTCAGTAAAATTTATGTATAGATAGAAATGCTTCCTATTGCTTAGTAGAATGCTGAAAGCACTTTGGAAATGCTTTAAAACAACAAAAAAGCTGCTACCCAACCAAGGTTTGTTGTAAATATTAGGCAAGGCAGGTGGTAGGTAAAACATACATCATGAATAACTTCCTTTGGGTTTGTATTTAGGCATTTTCTGTTTGTGGATGGGTAAACAAACCTGATTTCAAAATGACTCTTAAGTTCTGCAAGTGGTAGTTCCTTGTGCTACTTTAGTGGACAAAGTGCTGCTGGGAAGAGGATCTTGGCTCTAAATCATGCAGTTTATTCTATGGTTTTGTGGTGACTCTTCTCACTGTGCTGCATTGAATCACACCTGCATCTATCTGCTTTCTCCTGTTTTCAGATAATAAACAGACTGTGATTTTAACAAGAACCTTGTAGCTGTGGATAAGCAAAACCTATCAGGGCTTTATGGTAGGAGGAGGTTGTACATAGCTGTCCCCTCACACAGCTGCAAGGTGCTGTAGCTCCCTGTGTTTCATGAGTGTTATTCCAGACTGTAGCATGTCTTTTTTGGCAGTTCCTAGCTGTACACATAGATTTCTTTAATCTGCTAAGATGCATTTTTTTTTTTTCATCCATCTGTCTCCTTTGTAATGACAGTTTTTATAAGCCAGTGTTATTCCTCCAGACACTTCTGATCTTTTTACAAGGCATTCCCCTGATGACACCTGCACCATCCTTGCATCCGAGCAACATCTGTACTAAATTAGTGTTCAGCCTGTTAATTTAATCCCGTGCACATCACTGGAAAAGGTATCAAGTGATGCTGGATTCCCAGCTGTACGACAAGACTCGCTTGGCTTTCTGGAGGGTTCCTTGGAGCGTGTTTGCTTTGTTAGCTGTTTGTTGCATTCTGCTGGGGATGAGTGGATGCTGCTCCCACGGTACCACTCATGGCTCCTGGGTCCCCGTGGCATGGCAGGAAGGCCTGAATGCAATGTGCCAGGTCAGGCACCCTTTCTCAACCATAAGATACCTTTGGCAAGAATCTGTGATGATTTAGGGGTGAAACCCGAGGGTAGCTCTGTTTTCCTCTGAGGGAGAATGTGCAGTACTGCAAAAGCATGGAATTCTGACCTCACTTACTGGGAGCATGCTGGGATTTTTTTTGTTTTTGTTTTATTCCTTGTCCTCCCACTGCTTCCTGTCCCATTTGTCATCTAAGTAAAACAGGTTACTGGACCACTCCTGCTCAGAGTGCTCCTGATTATTCCACTTGGTGAGCAGATGTGTCGGCATCTCCCCGAGCTCCTTACGGTGCCACTCCTCTTGGCTGCAGCTGTAAATTATTCATCCTGATTATTTGCTCAAATGGACAGGGGCCACTCTAAATATTATTTCTTAGAATATTTGCCTTTCAGATATTTAAATTTAACCTCCCTTTAATACCTGTGTAAGCAAATATCATTATTGTAATATCAGATGGTACAAGAGCATCCCATTGTATCCTCTTATTGTGGAGATGGCTTAACCCAGCCCTGAATTCCAGTGGCACCTTTCAAATGGGGATCACACTGGTTCTGTGGGCTGGAATGGTGTAATGGGGTAGGAGTGGGGAGTACGGGTGTTCTAGGGTAGAACTCGAACCCCAAATTAAGAGATGGTGTTAAAGTAACATTGATTGCTAGGGGAAAAGCATTAGTGGTGATGGAGAGCCTCTGCTGGTGCCTGTAATCTCTGTGGTCACCTGTTTACTCATGATGGATTAGGAAAGCAAGAGGTGCAAGTTTGGGACGTTCTGAGAGTGCCAGCACTGGCAACGTGTCCCAGTGTTATTCCACCCTTGTTTATGCTTTCATTAGTAAAGCAATTGCCCTGTTAACTGACAGCTACAGATCTTTAGTCTGGATTTATTTATGTTACTGAATGAACAAAACAGTATTCTTTAGGTGGATAAATAATCTTGGTGAATAAGTAGGGTGTGGGACATCACATTCTCTTTCTTTCCAAAGGAAGTTATGAGCCTGACAGTTTTTATTAAATGCAGACATGCTTTGTAGGGTTGATCAAAGCCTTATGATTTGTCTGTACATATGCATATGTCTTCTTTTTATTTCAAAATAAACATTTATTTCCAATTGCACAAGCTTACTTTGTAGCAGGTTGAGGTTTTGTTTACATGGGAATGCTTAGGGCTTAAAAGAGTCTTTGACAGAAGTGCTGCACATCAGAAGCAGCCACAAAAAGATTAATGCTTTGTCTTTATTTCACTGTGTTGTCACACACCCATGAGGACATGGGGGTTGGTGTCCTACACCCCAGATGCAGGTCCTTGATTCTGTTTAGGCTGTAATTCAGTCTGGAGGCCTCTGTGTTTATAATTAGTATGTAAGCTAACAAAAAAATAAATATAATCCCATGACAGTCCTCTTCTCAGTTAGAGACCTGGTGCCAGGTATTGGATTAGCTGTAGAAAAATAGGTTATTGGGCTTGTGGAAAACGTTAGCACCCAGAGCGTGCAAACGGTGGACAGGAGGAGAACTTGGCTGTGTACCAGCATTTAGAGAAGGAGATGATGTCTGGTTCCTCTTCCCTGGAGCAATAAAATTTGAAAGGTAAACAGTGCATATGGTTGGAGTAGGGTCCAGAGAGAACAGCTGGATGCTCACTAAAATATTTGGAGCACAGATGCCTGTGTGGAAATGTGGAGTACCGTGTGTTCATGTAAAAGTCATTTTGCTGTTGGAAGCGGTTCAGCGCTCACAGCAAGTCAGCACAGAGGCTGCTTTGTACCAAGCCCTGCCACTGTCTGTGCCTTCAGAGCACACCCACCCATGCTGCTGGTACAGTGGCTTCCTCTGAGGTGTTGAGCACAAACAGACTGGATTGTGCTTAACCAGTAATGAGTGTAGCGTGGATGTGGAATAAAGGTCAGGTTAGGCACAGAGCTGGAGCCACAGGATGGAATCAGAGAGCGGTTTGGGTTGGAAGGCACCTGTAAAGGTCATCTTGTCCAGCCCTCCTGCCATGGGCAGGGACACCTCCCACTAGACCAGGGTGTTCCAAGCCCCATCCAGCCTGGTCTTGAACATTTCCAGGGATCCACGAGCAGCCACAGCTTCTCTGGGCACCCTGTGCCAGGGCCTCCCCACACTCACTGTGAAAAAACTGTCTTATATCTAATCTAAACTGACCCTCTTTCAGATGAAAACCATTACCCCCTGTCCTGACACAACAGGCCCTGCTAGAAAGCCTGTCCCCAGGCTGGTGAGTGGTGACTGAGTGATTGGAAGTGACTTGCTGACTGTGGAGACCACCAGCCAGTACAAGGTTTGATGTCCCTGCTGTCCCGTGGACCACACATTCTCCCCTTGTGGTCTCAGAGTACATCCAAGGGCCTGCTGGTGTGCTCAGGGTCCTGTCCTGCCTGCTGCTGCTGGCAGCTGCTTTCAGTTCTTAGAAACCACTTGTTTCAGAAAGTTTCCTGGAGACAGTGGGAGCCTCCCTGGGGCTCTTGGGGTGGTGTGGGACCACTCCGTGGAACCAGGAAGGTCATGGGGGGTAGGTGGTTTAGCAGGTTCATCACCGTTTCTTTAAGAAGGAAGCTCGTGATTGTGGTCAGTGGAAATGCTGGACTTCCTCACCCTTTCCATTTGCCCCATGGCCAGCTCATGGCTGATACTCTGCTTCATCTGGAAACTCATGTTGTTGCTGAGGAAGCCTTCTGCCTTTTCCTCTGCTTTGTGGTGTGCTCTGTGTGACTTCAGCTGCAGCTCAGACTGCTCTGACGCATTCATGTTGTATGAAGAACTCGAGTCCTAAGTGTACCAAAGAACAGGCTCAAGGCTTAGGAACAGGCGGTTAATTGAATCATAGGATATTCTGAGTTGGAAGGGATCCACAAGGATCACAGAGTCCCAACTCTTATCACTGCACAGCACCATCCCCAGGAGTCACACCATGTGCCCGAGAGCCCTGTCCAAGTGCTCCTTGAGCTCTGACAAGCTTTATGCTGTGGCCCCTTCTCTGGGGAGCCTGTTCCACTGCCCAGCCACCCTCTGGGTGACGAACCTTTTCCTAAGACCCAACCTAAACCTGCCCAAACACAGCTTCAGGCCATTCCCTCCCTGTCACTGGGCACCAGAGGGCAGAGATCAGTGCCTGCCCCTCTCCTTCCCTTCATGAGGAAGTTGCAGACTGTGATGAGTCTCCTTTGCTCCAGGCTGAACAAACCCAGTGACCCCAGCCTCTCCTCATATGGCTCCCTCTAGACCCTTCACCATTGCTCTGTAATTTTGTTCTGTGCCCTTTTCTTCTTTACTTCATTATCCTTTGGCGCTGACTGCTGAGAGCCAGGTGTGGCACAGGAGGGAATGGTGGAAGCTGGGCCAGGCAGTCCAGGCTGGCCCACAGGGAAGGGCTGGACCTAGGGGCAGGTTTCTCTGGCAGGTCTGCAGCCCTTCTGCTGCAGAACGGGCGTGGATGATCCCCTAATGGTGTGTGTAGGGTAACAGCAGCACTGGAAATGCTCAGCTGTGCCTTTATGTTGCTCTTTTTCCTTCCTGCATTTGCTTTCCCATGCATTAAGATGCCAGTCTGTGGTTAGAGGAATTAACAGTGCTTGTAATTCAGCTGGAATGTGCCAGGTTTCACATTAATGGTCAGAACTCAAGGGCTGGAAAGCAGATTTGCAGAGCTGGAAGACTGACAGCCCGCACTCCTGGGACAGCAGTGAGACATCAGACAGCACAGTGGCTGTACACATGAAGAGCACTGCACATGTTTATGCAAGAGGCCAGTATTTATTGCTTTGTATAAAAAAAAAAGGCTTCACTAGACATCTTAACAGCAAGATTTACTATGTGTGTGTGTGTCTGAGGCAGCCTCTGGCTTTCTAGCCATTCCTTTGGCGCTGTGTTTGATATAGGTGACTTGAATTATTAGACAATTAAGATTTTTGGATGAGGCTGTAGCTACTTAGTGAATAATGCAACATGAATTAAGTTTGATTGGTTTCTCTCTCTTTAAAAATGCATGCTGTGGGCAAGGGAGTGAGCAGAGTGTCCCTGGAAGGAGTTCTCATTCTCCTACATCAGAGCAGCTTGTAAGATGCCTTAGAAAAATGGCCAACCTGCCAATGCCTACGGAGTGGTGACATGCCTGTGTGACATGGTGGAGGACCACAGGCTGTCCCTCCTCCTGGAGTGGTCCCTTGTGCTCTCTGTGTCTGCTCTAAGGCCACACCACACAGAGACTACTGCACAATCGGTCTCTCAACGTGAGAAGGTCTGGCTCTTTGATTGAGTAATGTTACAATTAGCAACAACGTGGTTGAAAAGTCAGCCCAGTCGTGCTGATGTGTCTTTCCTGATTTCTGAAGTGAAAATGAAAGCAGTTGCATATTTCACCGGTGTTGGGGTTTTTTTTTAAACACTGTATCTGCAGCCTTACAGCCTGACACCCTTTTTTTATAAAAGCAGACAAAGAATTTGTTTTAGAATATAATTGTGTTTGTGTAAATACATAATCTTTAACTTTAGTTACATCTTAAAACTGCAAAACCACAGCATCTTGGTTTTACAAAGCCACTGTTAAAAACAAATTACGTCAAAATTTTCAGTATTACTCTATTACATGGCTATGTAGTTAAGATGTTTTAAATTGTTTTATGCTGCCTTTGTTGAGTGTGGTGACCTTTCTTCCCTGAATTAGTACAGCCTAAGTGTGAAAGTCTGATCCCATAGTTCAATTCTTTTGGGCCCTGAGAAGGGGAAACTGTAGAGAGGTGTAATGCATATTTTACTAACCTGTGGTATGACAAGAGTACATAGAACTCCTTAAGTTGTAAGGCAGCAACACCATGAGTCAGAGTTGTCTATGTTTAACTAAAAATGACAAAGAAAACAATACATAAATTTATTTTTCAATGTGTTTTTCCTCTGTGCAGGGTGGTGACTGGGACCACAGAGGGCACAGACATCCCTGGGATGCTGCAAAGCCTTTTTGGGCAATGACTTCTCAAATTGTGCACTCAGCAGCTTGACTTCCCCTCTGCAAGGGGGAAGCCTTGTTTATCTCCTAGGAGATGGAAAACCAATTTCTTGCCTCTTGATGAGAAGCTGGCAGGCTATTTGACTAAACAAGAGAGGCAAGGCAGTGCGGTTGAGAGGAGGGGAATTGCATGCCATAACATACCAATATAAATGCAATTTATTTTGCATGTGCTATAAAGCCCCAGGCGCACGTTTTAGAGGGGGAGTGAGAATTTTTTGCGTGCTGAAATGCCAGCTCTAAATAGAAAAAGAGGCAAATTTGGCATCCAGGCTGTGTTTATAACCTTGGTTTTATTTTTACCATAATTGCTTTGCATGCTTTTATAAATGCTCCCGATGTCTTTGTGGGGCAAAGTGTAGAGGAGCTGCAGAGATCAGCACGGGTGAGCTGATAACTTGGGATCTGCCTCATCCCACAGTTGCAGACTTGTTCTGACACGAGGCCAAGGCTGCTATTCTGGAGCCTCCTCGCTGGGATGCCATCCCTGCACGGCTCTGCCGAGGCACAAAGCTCAGTGCCAGCTTCTCTGCTTGTCAGTCCTGTTGTGGGTCAGCTCTAGGGGAAAAAATGGGCTCTGCTGCTCTAAACCCCCAGTTTTTGTTGTCATTCCCTCCTGTTCCAGCTGATTGATTGCTTGTATGAGTTTGCTATGAATTTCTTTGTTTTTAATGCTGTGTGTCAGAGCATCAGCAGCGTGTGTGGTGTGGCTGCTGACAGTGAACCCAGGTCCTTTATGGGCTCAGCTGTAGGAGTGAGTCACAGTGAGGCAGTAAAATGGGGTAATAATGAGCAGAATTGGCTGATGGACCTATAAAGTGAACTCTATAAATAGCTTAATGGAATTTGGCTTGTACTTCAGTGTTTTGGTGTGACTTTGTCTTCCTTAATCAGAAGCAGCAATTAGAAAGCAAGGAGGGAAATAATCTGAGAGCCTGATATGGCATTCCATGTTATTTCATGGTCCTTGAACTCCGCAGCAGTCCAAGGCAAAGGTTCACTTTCTCCCCTGCCCAGCCACAGGAGAACATGTTTCTCCATTAGAAGCCTGGGCCAAGGCTTGGTTCTGCCTGCACCTTGGTGAACACAGGTCCAGGAGAACAACTTTTGGAAATTTCACGTGCTGTGAGCCTTTAGGAGATTGCATCTCACTGTCATCTAGAGACAAGAAAGCATCCAGGGAGGATGAAGGAAAGGGAAAAACCAAAATACCTTCTACTTTCCTGTGATCAAACTGGATTAAATCGTGCTCACAGGTGATAATTGTGGATATGGAGATTACGTTTTAGATGCTGCAGGTGATCTTGACACGACAGTCATTTATAGTGTGGATTTAATTAATATGACATCAATAAGACTTGTTTACTAAAGCTTCATGTTTCAAAGGATAAGCCAATAAAATATAGATTGTGAATGAAATTTTGAGCATTTGGAGGCAGAGAAGATAGAGACAGGATGCTGAGCCTGAAGGGCTCGCCACACCTGGTCAGCCCCATCTGCTCTCCTGATCCTGCTGAAAAGTGACTGCTGGTTCTGGTCAGCACTTCAGATCCTGCAAAAATACCCCATGCATCAGGTGTGAGGTTTAGCAATATATCACAACAGGGAGCCTGCCACAGCTTTATTGCTGTTCTCTGCAGCAGATGTCCTTTTTGTGGTGAGACCTCAGGAGGGGAAGGGCTGAGGAGGGCAGTGAGGGGAGAAGCAGAGTGTTCCTCTGCATGCAGCCAACCTGGCAGGAGCTGGTCAGGGCTCAAATCCTGCTGCCTGGCTCACACTTCCATGGGCATGAGGGCACTGTTCTCCCCCAGCTCTGCCTTTGGCTCTGCTCTTACCTGCACTCATCTTCTTGGAGGAGAAGATTAGTTTGCTACCAGTGGTGTTAAATAGGACTTTGAACTCAAGCCTCAAATGCTCCAAAAGTCCTGACAAAAGAGCCTTCAAATCTTCCCTCCCATTTTCGAAATCCAAGTGCAGCTCAGCTGGAGTTGATCTGTACCAGCTTCCCTTTCAGTTTCTTCTGCTTTCAGGCAGCTCCTCCAAGTTCAGTTCCAGGTGCTGTTCTCAGCGGGTTGAGCAGGGTTGATGTGGAGGCAGCAGTTGAGATGGAGCAGATCCAGTTCAGGAGGAATCCAGCTTTGGAAGGTGCCTGATCTGGGCTTGGACTTGCCTAAGCACAAATCCAAGTAATGAGTTAGTCATCAGACAGAGAATTCATTTCCCTGGGGACAGGGAGAGGGAGGCTGGTACAGCCCAGCTGTCAGTCAGGGATTGCTGAGGCAGGAGCTTTTCACCAGCTGAGAAGGTCCCCCCTGCTCCTGGTAACATAAAATGTTAAGGCTCAGTTGCCAAATCCTTTAGTTTGGTATTTCAGTAGTAACACGAGTCTTTTGTAGTGAGTGCTTAAAGGCTTCGGTCTCTACCTAACCTCCGGGGATCTGTCAGCTGCCTGTTTTGAAACCAAAGGCAGCAAACCTTAATTGTAGCAACTCTGCTGTCTTCTACATGTGAGGCAATTTTATTGAATACTTTTTGTGTGGTCAGCAGGGCATGCCAGAGGGTTTTGCCATCTCCATCCGTTTTGGGAGTGATTTCATGGTTGCTGAGGTATATGGGTCACAGTGGGGTGAGTTTGGGAAGGGATGTTTCTGCTCTGTCACCCTCTTTCAACCTTTGCTGCAATTCTCATTTTGGTTTGGTTTATTTTCCCTCTCTTGTTTTGCATTCAGCAGTAGCATGCGGCTCGTGGTGGCTGGTCTCGTGTGTGACAATCATTTTCTGAGATGTTTGGAAGCTTTATCAAGTAAGGAGGAGGAATTAGAGCTTTGTGTGCTGTTCTGTACGTGATCAGTTCAGCCTCTATTTGAGATTTTCACTGACGAGCACCGTTCCAGTCCTCGGAGTGGTTAAGAAAGGCTTGTGTCATTATTCTTCTCCTGCCCTTCCCCAGCACAGCTCCCAGCCGTGCCCATCCTTTGGGGAGTTGCCGTTATGGCTCTTGGCCAAACTTGCAATTTTTCTGTTACCTTTGCTGGACAAGCACCACGTGCAGCAGCAGATAAATGAATGGTCCTCTGCTGTAGCAAGGGGAAGTGGCACAAGAACTCCAAGATAATGGTTGTTACTGTGGGCTTTCAAAATTTGTTTTCTTTTAATACTGGATAGTACCTCCCAAGTTTTAGTTTCAAATTTGCCTTAACTTTCTGGTACCCAAAGGGCATTATTTTTGTTAACTCCTATACTGAACTGTGTTGGAAGTGCAAAATTAAAATATTGCAGGGGGATTTATTCTGTGCATTGCAAGAAAGTGGGATTTCTGTGTAACTTTTTACTTGCACTCTTTCCTCCGAATATTTTGCAGTTCCTTCAGCCAAAATCATGTTGGAGTTTGAAAATGGTCTTCTTGTGACATCATAAGTCTGGAGAATGAAGTGTTCAGTTTCTGGTGCTGTTATGTTGCTGTATCATCACTTTATGCTAATTGCAGGAGAGACACTTGAAATAATCTAAATTAAAAAAAAAAGAAGGGCAGAAGGGGCAGAAGTTTAGATGTAGTGCTACCTTCACAACTACCTTAAGTTCTTTTGCAAATGTCTACCAGACATTGTGATGCTGCTATTGTGAGATTTTTAAATAGAGGGAGTAAAGCCAAACATCTCAGCATAATAGATAAGGTTTTCATCTTTTAGGAATTCCTTGTAACTGTAACCCGAAGAGGTGGTTATTATTTTAATTAATTTTATTTTGTCAGATGAAAATAGTTGGCTGTAACAGAATGGAGCAAACAGCCACTGTGAGTTCTCTTCCCATTCTCATCTTTACTTTTTTCAGTCCATTGGCTAGGCTAAGGCAATACATCTTGGACTGCTTGGGAACTGGTGTTTTGTCCTTCTCTGTTTTTGAATTTTAAGTTTATTTACGGAAATTAGTGAAAAAACGGAAGTGCTTCATGTGCAATGCTTAGTTGCTTGAGCGTTATGTGTGGTCAGAGCTGACAACTTCTCTATTTAAGGCACTAGATACAGATTTGGGTTGGGTCATCATTCAGTTTTTAATCTTTCAAGACTGACATTGTTGATATTTTTTAATACTGGGTCGTGCTTCTGGCTTTTTAGTCCGACCCCAGCTCTGCTGTGTTGGAATTGAGCGCGGCTCCTTTGCACTTGGGTTGCGCCGCACTAATTCTCTCTTGTTTTGCATAACCTTGCCCTGAGCTTCCTTGGAAAGTTGATTTATCTTGATCTTCGGTTTCCCGTGTTGGAGGGTGACAAGAGGTTATTTGAACTGAAAACAAAGGCTCGAATAGCTATTTGGAATCTAAACAAAGCAGGGAGTGTGCCATCCGAGAGCCAGTTCGCTCCGTTCCATCCGGTGCTGCTCTTGCGCACCGCGCTTGGGGGAATGTTTTGTTGGTGGGGAGGAAAGTTCCCAGCTGGGTTGCAAAGCCTGTGGCTGTTTCTGAGGAGAGGCTGAGAGGAGGCAGAACCCACCCAGCTCTGCCCAACGACCTTAAATTCATCTCCTGGGCTTTCCTTCAGTGCGTGGGAGAAAAACTCTCTGCTCAGATCCTAATAAGAAACGGCCTTTTTAATAGGCGTGCTGTACATGTATTTATTTACAAATATTCTCGGTGTGTAATTAAGGAAGGCAGCTCTGTTCCGTGCTGCCTGGTGCTCACTTCCAGGCTGGAGCTGCACGGGATGAGTGACTGCAGGCGTCAGTCTGCTCTGAAGAGGCAGCTCTGAAGCTGATCAAAGCACAAGGATTAGGCTGCTCCTGTGGAATTAAACTGGTCAGGAGGGGTTGAACAGCAGCTCTGAACCAGGCCTACCTGGACTGACAGGCTTTGCTGTCAACAGCATAATGGGAATAATTTGGTTTGGGTTTTTGTTTTGTTGGTTTTTATGTTTGTTTTGGGGTTTTTTTTGGTGGTGGTTTTTTTTTTTTTTTTGACAGAGGTGTTGTTCTTTTTAGTGGATTATTTGCTCTTCAACGCCCAAACAATGGGGTTACTTCAGATGGAAATCTGTGTTGCACATAGTTCCATAAGCAGTGCAAATTTTCCCTTCACCAAGCTGTAAGAATTGCAGGGCATCCTCTGTGGGTGGGGGTTTTCCAAACACTTTTCTTATAGAGAGGGCTTTTGGTTCTCTCATCTGTATTAATAGTCTGAGTTAAAACCGGCATGGATGCTCTTATGTCTGTCTTATAAAGGAGGATATTTATCCCAGGCATGGAGAAGAGTAGGAAACTAGCACTATGTCATGGATTGCACTTGCCCTTTGGGCTCCTCGTGAGAAGTCAGGTTGTCTTTTCCCCCCATACAAGTCTGCTTTTTAAATTCACCACCTAAATGGCATTTATTTAGGTGACTCTATTCAAAAGCAGTTTTTTTGTTTTCTCTTTAATACTGCTTTTTATTCATCCAAAGTGCACCTCTATGCATAGTAAGTACTTGATATGAGCCCATATAATCATCTTTATGTAAAAAGAAATGGCTTTTAGAACAAATAAATTTTTTCACATTCCACACGTAAGCATTTAAAATTATTTTCAAAACCTAATTTTCATAGTTTGAATTGAAGTTTTATGCAAGTCTTAAAGATTCAGTGACCCATTAAGTAATAAAATAAATAAATGTACAGCACAGACTTTGATCTAGTGGTTTTGGAGTTCTGTCTGTGGAAATGCCACTGTCCCTGTCCAGAAAGAGCCAGTGAAAAAAAAGCCAGCTGCTATGAGCTGTGGCCTCCTCCTCGTGCACAGTGAGGCTCTTGTCTCTCCTCTTTCATTGTCGTTTTATTTCAGGTTAGAAACCAGTAAAAAGTCAGAGTTCCCTGTTAAATCAAGAGTAGAAATATGTCAACGCATCTACTACAGTCTGTTTCCACTTACTGCTCCTGTCAAAGTGGTTACATTCACAAAGTACAAGCAGCATTTGTGATACAGGGTCGTTTTTAGAGGCACATTTTGTGTATTAGCTTTTCCTTGTCATTTTATTTTTATTACAGCTTTCTTCTTACTGCATAGCAAGGAATTTTAGGTCTGAAATAGGATTTGGTGTCTGATTCTTTGACAGGCTGATTTTGAGTCTGGCTGTGTCTTATTTTTATCGATTACAATATTTCTTTTCTATTTTTCGGGTACCTAATTTAGTATCTGGTGACTGAAGACACTTGTGTATTCTGCAAAGTTTCAGTGAACTTGGATTGTGTGCTGCTGTTGGGGAGTGGAGGAGGAAGCAGCAGCAAACTGTGGTTTGCTTTCTGGGCAAGGAGTGAGTTCCTGCAGAAGGCATGGCACTGGGCAAGGGGGAAACCCAAGTCTGATGGTCCTGAGCTGTTTCACTTCTTGTGTGTGTTAAATCTTGTAAAATTGTTGGAACTGTGACTCACTTTCTTACAAAGGAGAGTAAGATAACGTGAGTAAGCCCAGAGTCTTTACTGCTCTCCGCTGTGTTGTTGGTATATGACATTTTCCTCTTGATATTGTTAAAACAGGCCTGCCCAGGCTATCTTGAAAATATCTCGGCTTGCTTATCTCCTATGGACTCTCAGTTCTGGGGATAAGGTCTGTCCTGCCTTGCCTCTGAAGTTAAATTAGCTGATTTGGTGTATGGGCTGTTTCTTTCATCATTTTTTGTGGAGGTGTTGTTGGAAGTGTGGGCATGACTCCGTAGGGTTATCGAGGCAAGCTTTGAAGTGTTCCTCGTTAGACACCACCATCCTTATCCCAGTGCCTGTAAATTAAGGCCACTGAAAGAGTATACAAACATTCTCCCAGAAACCAGGAGCAGTGCAGACCAAGGCTGCAGGAAATGCCTCGTGATGTTTGTCACGACTGAGAAGTGCAAAGAGATTTGGTGGTGAGTCCTGAGCAACTTGGAGCTTGTTCTCAAATTTTTTTTTGCTTCAAAATCACCTTCTGTGGCACTTGTTCAGTTAAGCCACTGTGTTTTTTCTGTTTTCCACAAGCTGCACTCTCCTGAGTGAACCCTGGGTGTTTTTTCCCTTGAAATTATCCTTTTGGTGTATAGTGATTGGACTAATTTAGTTCCATGAGCATCTTATGCCAGCCATTCCCGTTCCAGCTATGAACAGAACCTCCTCAGTAACAGCCAGATTGCACCTCATCCTATGATCCACTGCTGTGGCTGGTTCTGGTGTCAAAATTCACTCATAATGAACTTCATTTTAATTTTCCCTAGCAGTTGGTGCTGGCAGAGATCGAGGATCTGGTGCTCTGATCAGAGGTAGCAGGAGGCAGTTTGTCCTCTGCCGCTTCCTGCTTTGCATCACCCACTCTCACCAGCGGTGTGAGACCTGCAGGTTTTGCATCTCCTGCTCTCCCATGGGTCTGGTGGAATTTCAGACCTTGCATTGTGCATTAGCATTTAAATTTTTTATATTTAACCTGTTTAACATTCTGCTTTACATCTTTCAAGCATTTCCTGTTGGGGGAGAGGTGGTGTTCATCTGATTTGGACTCTGTGCTCATCTTTAATCAGCAGTGTGACGTTAGGAACTTTATCAGACTAGAAGCTTGAGGAATTAAAAAAAAAATCTGTGACTTCTGTCTGTTCTTGCTGTTTGTGTATGAAAGTGTGTTGGAGCATTCCCTGGCGATGCTGGTACTTCATTTGACTAACTTGGAAGTGTGGTTTCTTATAATGAGTATATTTATCCTATGGATGAAACTTTAATCATCTAGATTTTTTTTTTTCATTACTTCCTCATACCTAGTTGGAAATTCATGAAACCTGGTTGAGTTTCCAGGACCCTTAAGGACTTGCAATGCTGAAATAATTCATTAACTGCTCTAATTATGTGATTTCTAAGGCATGCCTGTGTGCTTCAGGGCAAGTAGATATAATGGCAAATACATGTTACCTGGCCTAAATTGCAGAAACATGGAATCATTAAGTTTGGAAAAGACCTCTGAGATCACTGAGTCCAACTGTGAATCGTGTTCACCACTAAGCCATGTCCCCAGCTGCCACATCCACGTGTTTTTTGAACACTGCCAGTGATGGCGATTCCAGCACTTCCCTGGGCAGCCTGTTCCAAAGCCTGACCACCCTTTCAGTGAAGAAGTTTTCTTTAGTATCCAGTTTAAACCTGCTCTGGTTCAGCCTTTTCCCCCTGTTAGCTGGGAGAAGAGAGATGAAGGCTTCTCCTTAAATGCATCTGGGCCGATGATGTGACTGTTAACAATGTTAGGAGACAAAAAAATAAGAACAAATATAGTAATAGGTCAGATGGTGATACAAGGGCAGTGTGCATGGATATTTTTCTTTGCCAGATACTCATTCAAAGGGCTAAAAGAGAATCCTTGGCACAGGATTTTCTCCCAAGTGTTAGTGGGGGATTTGGTTTGTTGGTGTTCTGCCGTTAAAATCAATAGAGGCAGTTTTTAAGAAATCATTTTTACACCTACAAAGGCAAAAATCTTTTCCCAGTCAAGCAAACAGATCTATATTTTCCTGTGATTGATGTAGGCTGATACAGGTGGCATTTGAAATTCAAACTGCAGGCAGCTTCTGACATCTCTGTTGCAGGTGGCTTCTCTGAGGTGGACGTGTAGATAAGGCTGACATGTAGGCCTCTTCCAACATTTAAAGTCAGAAGGGTGAGCTAAAATGAGTTAATTTTGTTAGCATAGGTATGTTGGAGCAATTATAATAGGAGGTGGTAATTTGTTAAAGTGTATTTTAAAGAGCAGTCAACCTGAGTCTTTGCATTCAGGAGGGCTAAAACATCAGTAGCCAGAAACAAGAATAACAAAAGCCTAAGTTTTTCAAGGTAGAAGAGAAGCGAAGCAGTTCATCTAACAAAAGCCATAATGTCAGAAGCAGAGAAAAACCAGCTTCCTGGGAGAAGTTGCATGTGCTGGTTTGTGTTGGTAATCCTGCCAGACTGTGGCTGCTCCTGGATTTCTACAGAGCAGTGGGGTAAATTCTCTTAGACTTGGCTGGTAAGTGGCTTCACCTGTGCTTTGTCACCAAGTGCTGAAAGGCAGGCACCCTGGCACCACGGAGTTTGTTTAGGTTTGCCCAGATGGGGTTTTAGTGTCTGCTATAAATTAGTTGTAGTATCAAGCATGTCTCTTGAAAGTGCTTGTGGGCAGGTTGCCTTTTGTGTCTGAGCGAGGAGAGAGAAGTTATCTCATTGATATAGCTGTAAATTGGAAATAAACCTAAAATGGAACCTAAAAGTAATTTTCTGTTACTGCATCTGGAAGTGATCATTTGGAGGCTGGAATGCTCCACAGGGAGTAACAGAACCGGAATTAGTAGGAAGTTGGTGCTTTACAAGCAGATGGATCCGAGAACTCAACACTGCACCACCACCACTGGTGGCTTGCATTTCTGCTGCTTTCTTTGCCCTTTCTTATCCCACCCTGGGATGGGGAAGTGCCCAGTGACGTTTCTCACCAAGGCAGAGTGTTCCCAGGAAAAGCACCGCTGTTGGGGGCTGCAGGATTCTGGAGCCAGCCGTGTGTTGTGGTGGTGGCTTGGTAACCACGGGATACCTGAACAATACCGATGGGTATGTGGGAGACAGCACACATTCTCCAGCTGTAGGCAAGAACTGGTTCTCTTGCACTTCCTTTAGAGAAACAATCAGGCTTGTTAAGATGATTAATTAATGCAGTTTTCAGCCATTAATCTTTCCAAAGACAGATATCTGTAGCCTGCAGTAAAATCCATTAACATGCCGTGACCCCGTGCTAATTGTTAAACTCGGGCTCTGTGAACAGCTCAGTACCGAGGTAGATGCACATGGATGGTGTGGGGTAAGAATGGCTCTCTCACCAATGAAAATATTTAATTATTGATAAAACTCATAATAATGCTGGCTCTCTACTTAAGTAGAGTATGTCATTAATGCTATTAAAGTTATTAAGTGGGAGGGAGGAAGACATGATATGGAAAGGGGAAATCGGTGCTGCATCATCATCAGGTATAACCTTGGCCTCGTGTGAAGTTGATCCATATGACAACTCATTTAAAATGTGTTTATTTAAACTATTTGTCATACAGTTCAATGGATTTGGAAAATGAAGATGAGGGAAAAACAAGCACAGTCAATGTTTCAGATGAACCACGGGTTTCATGTGACCGTGATTTGAGTGACTTCAGTACAGTGGAAATAAGTGCCCAGCTGGACTTGCTAACTGAAGGCAGTCTTTCAAAACCTGGGCAAAATGTTAGTGAGAGCTACAGACAAAGAAATTTTGCAGAACCTCTTTACTCTTTAACAGGAGTAATGTGAACACCTACTTAAAGTAAAAATATAATGTGCCTAAAAGGATAGACAGTGCTTGAACTTCACAAAGAATAATACTGAAGGTTAAGATGCTGAAGGTTTGGTCACTGCAGTGACCAAAATACTGATGGAAGGAAGTGCTGATCTCCAGAATGATGAATAAGAACCCATGCAGTTATGGTTAAAGTATGTGATTATCTTCATGTTCCTAATTGTATCAAAAGTGGTTGTTAACATCTCATAAATTTATGGTTCTTGTTTACATCTGCAGGGTATTTTTGATGCTGTTCAGTTGATTGTAGAAACTAATCAGGGGAAAAAGACTTTGGCAACATTTACTCACAATCTCAGTATATTTTCATTTGAGTCAATTGAGAGCAAGACATTGACCTTCTCTTATAAAAAAACCTGTGTGAACTCAAGATTCAGCTAAAAAATAAAACAACCAAAAATAAAACAAAAACCCCCCACCAAACACAACTCCTCGCTGTTCTAACATGTGAGGTTTAGACAAAAGAATGCGATTTGTAGATTAACTTTTTAAAGTCCTTTACTGTGGGAAGACTTAGTTTTATAGCAAATGCTATTTAGGGTGTGCAGTAGTGGTGAATTCTTGTTAGAGTAATGGCAAAGCTCTGAGTTACTCCAAGCCTCAATAAATCTCTCCTCCAAGTGCTGCTGGTGCCGTACTGCAAGTGCTTGGACATCCACAGGGACAGAGATCTGCTCTTGCCATGGCAGCAAGAACCACTATGCTGCTTTACAATGCTCTGTTTGAAACTCTCTGATGTTCCTGGGATGCTTTTGGTCTCTGCAACTTCCAGGAAACTTTTTTAAACTTCCTTATACAGCTCCAGCTTCAATGGATATTAAATATCATTTGTCCAATGCAAGCCATTTGTTATCTGTTTCGGCAGCCTTCAGATAGCAGCATTCAAAGAAAAATGCTTCCCTCAGTCCTGTGCTTTTTTTGCTTTACTGTCTTCAAACAAGTTAATTTTGTGATGTTCATCCATTTGCCCAAGTTTCTTATCTCTGTAATCCAGGCTTGAGGATTCACTTGCAGACCTGGTGTTTTGGGATGTGGAGGGGATAGGTTTGAGGGTTAGAAGTAGTGTTATCTCAATTATTGGCTACTTCTGCATTTCTTCCATTAATCTTTGTTACTTGTATAAAACTGCTTAAAACTATGCATTTTAACAGACTGAGTCATGGAAATTGAGTTTTGTGCTGTCCCAAATGCTGGCATTCCTATGCCACTTGAATCTGGCTGAAGAGTGAGGTTTTGATATTGTGACACAGGCTGTAAGCAAATCCAGTGGTTCAGCTCCTTGGACTTCTGCACCTGTGGCTCAGCTTATTCAGTCCCAGTTTCCCCCTGTGCTGGTATTTCTCCACCCCTGCTGTGTGTGCACACAGGAGAGTTCTCCTAGGAGAATAAATTCCTGGTGAGACCCCCCCAGAACATGCTACTCAGCTGTAGGAGGGAGCTGCATGTTCATTATATATATTTAATAATATTAATATCGCCAGTTCCAGGGTTCCCGTTCCTCAAATCACTGGTTTCCCATGGCTTTTAGGCAGGCTGATTATAAATTGGATGTGGTGGAAAGGAAGCTGATCTGTCCAGGGTTCCAGCAGCTTCTCTCTGGCCCCAAAGCGTGGGTCAGCAAATGGTGAGGTTTTTGTCTCACGACCCCTCTTGCAGCCAAAGTGAGTTTTTTGGAACTCACGTTACCCTTGAGAAGAGGATGTCAGGTCTTTTAAGGTGCTTTCAGACTGACATGAAGTGATTGAGGATTCTATTAGTGCTGTGGGCAGTTTTTTGGCGAAAGCCCTCCAAGGTACATGGCTGGTGCTAAGCTGCTGCTGTGCATCTGCAAACAACTTGAACTCCTTGCTTGTCATGTGATTTGAGAGGAAGGAGTAAAGTGAGTTGGGTGGAGGGCAGCCTGAAAGGTTTTGTGTGGCATTAAAAAAAAAAAAAATTGTTTGGCTTCCATGAAAATGTTATCTGAGGAATGCATAGACTCTTTCCCAGCCCAGAAAAATGTGGGATTCTTTTTGTACTCTGCACAATTGCAACTCTAGGGACTTTGTTCGTGCTTCAAAAACATGGCTTGTATTGGCAACAGAGCCCACGAATCTCTCACTTTCTTAAAATTTGGATCACGTGAGAATTCTCTGTGATAAAACAGTAAAACTGTTAATTTTCTACTAGCAATTGGGTCATCTTTCACTGAAAGATGAGTTTAAAATAACCAAAAACCTTGCTCAAAGAGGAGTATTTGGTCATAGGTCTGGTGCAGGCAGATCCACAGGCTTTTAATCACGTGGGAGTTTGGGACTTATTCTTTAGTGCTGTTTCAAGCACAAGGAACTTTAAATTTGATTCCTACATAGAAATTAGACGTCTTTAGAAGCTGGAATGTATTCTCACAACAACTTTCATCTTATTTTAGATGAACATCTCCTGAGGTCACTCCTCTTTCTGTTTTGAAGCTCACACTGCCACAACATCATAATTAAATGGGATGCTTTTTCTAACTTTAACATGTATTGTTTGATGGGTTTTTTTTGAGACATCAGAAACTGGAATAGCTCAAATTAGAATGGTGAGAGAAAAACAGATTGCTATTCATTGAAAAATAGAAGGAATCAAAGCAGTACGTATTTCACTTTTATAGCTGGTGATTTGTTTCAGGACCGTGTCTGTGAGCAATCAGCTCTTGTATCTATCTGTAGTCAAGGAAAGCTGCTGACATGATCTCCAGTTAATCTTTGTGCTCGTTTGAGACTTAAGAGCTGCTGAAATAATGAGAATGTATCCTCTCTCTGATAACTTTTGCAGTGATGGGTTTTTAGCACACATCCAATATTGCACAAGGTACTGAAATCTCGTAACTCTTTTTAAACAAAACCTCTCTACTCGGCTGATCGTTTGGATTGGGTGGGTAATCCAAGATAGCTTGAAATGTGTTTCTGTCAAAAAGGATTATTTGAAAATTGGTCTTTTCTAGCCTACAGTGTCTGAATAATTCTGGTGCTTAAGGTGTCTTCTCTGGTGATCAGCCAAGCGCCTTCTTCACCAGTAACTTCTAGAAAAATCAATGAACAATTGTGCCAAATGCTGTTGAAGTACAAAGAAGGGTCTCTGCCTTAGCTATCCTGCCTGGAGAGACAATGGCTACTCTGGGTAGGAAACAGTGGTATTACCTGGAGTGAAAGAAAGGGGAGAGGGAAAAACCTGTGCTGTGGTATGAAGATCTACCCTACGCTTCAACTCTGTAGCCATTTTTGAGATTATTTGATAGCAGTAAGACCCCCGTGTGTCTGAAAAGAAATGGACAAAAATTTCTCTCAACTCTTGGCACTCCTTTGTTCAGACATTGTAAAAAGCTTTAGGTTGTTTTGCTGGGGGTTCAGCACTTCCATATTTCTCAGGTGCTAGGAGGTAAGGAGCTGAAATCTGTTTTGGAGCCTTGGTGTCTTATTTTAGCTCAGTGGCTTGGTCAGCACCCCTGCTATCTGATAGCCGTAGTCCATGATGGAAACCTACCTGCCTCGTGGCTCTCAGCTATGTGTCTTGTCATGACAGATTATTTCCACTTGCCTGTGCCTTTGGATGTGGTGCCTCACGCCACCTTTCCTGAACTTGAGTCACTCTGGATGGCTTATTAGCAAAACCTAGGAACTGGCTAGGCTGATGATGCTGAATTCTTGATGTACTCGAGCTCCAGCTGTTGCTGTCTCAGTGGGGCATGGGTGGCCTTTCCTGCGCTGTCACACAATGGATTGTGTGCGTTTGAGTCTGGCCATAAACGCAGTATTCTCCAATTTCTAAATATTGATGGCCTACTACAACTCTTAAAAAACACCAACATCCCTGTTTTGGGAGTGAGCTCTTCCCTTGGTGATTTTGGTTTCTGAGACCAGTAAAAGCTCATACCCAAATTTTTTCTTTACAAGTGCCTTTAAGGCAGAAACTTGTCTGAACAGGCTTCCAGGGAGTATCATTCTCTCCTGTCTACCTGCTTCCTTATCTTATTTGAGGAAGGTGCTGATAAAACTTTAGGGCAAGGGGTGAGGGAAGTATCACTGGAAGGCAGATGTGCAGAAACAGGGCTGAAATGGTCAGACATGAACCCAGTCTCCTTTAGGCCCCTGAACAGCTGATTTGTTCAGCATCCACCCACTGTCTTATCTTCAGATGTGTCTGCCTTCCTGTTACCTACACCTGCCTTGCTAATTGCTGCACTGATTGATTTCCAGCAGCACAGATAGCCAAGGCAGCTTCATTAGCAAGGAAATTGGTTGTTGAAATTGAGACTTGCTGAAGGGTTAAGCACTGGTACGTGGTCACCCCCCATTCCATAGATTCCTGCATTTCCCTAAGGAGATGTGATACCAAGTGTGTTGGGTCTTAGTGACAATCACTAATTTAGGATGGGCTTCCTCAAAAGGAGACCTCGTTTGGAGAAATCTGCCCAATGAGGATTTTTTCAGAAAGATCCTGTTTTTATTTTTTTTACATAGCAGATGATTCTGCAACATATTTTTGCAAGCATTTCTTTTTCAGGTCTAACACAAGTAACATAATAAACAACTTTAAACTTTATGAAGTGGAGCTGGGATTATTCTGCAAAGTTGATTTTCTTGTAGTAGTTAAGAGGAGGTCTCTGAAATAGAGAATCAGGACATTTTGTGGGAGGCCTATTAGGGTCATCTGAAGTTTTCCATCTCCCCCATTTATTTCCTCTTCAAGGTTTTCTTTATTCTTTATTTTTGTTGTTCCAACCTTACAAATGCTCTCACAGAACAAAAGTACCTGTGTTTTACAAGGCGAATTCTTTCTCTAAAGAGCTGACACAGATGAGTGAGCATCACCCAGATTTGTCTCCTGCTTTCATGTACTTTCCCGATGGGTCACTGGAGCCTGACCTCACTTACGCGGGCCACTCGTGCTTTTAAAAGCACTAAACAGAGGGATCTGAGGCAGCAGTGCATTCTCCAGGGAGCTGGTGTGACTTGGAGGATGAAATAGGATTTGGATACAAGGTTGTGGCTTTCTTTAAACACAACATCTAGGCATAAAATAATGCTAACAGTCAGGATTTAAAAACAATTCACTCAGGAGAAGAGTAAAGAACAAATAACTTGTAGAGACTTTGCTTAAGCAGATTAGTCAAACATTTTGTAGACACTTTCCTCCCTTTTCAAGCACTGGCTGTTAATTCTGGCACGACTCCTTTGTGCAGTAACCCCCCAAGCCAGACCTGTATCTGATCTGAGTTGTGAATCTGCCTCAGATGGTGCTGAGAAAACACTCCCACTCACTCAGGTCTGGATTTTCAAGGTGATGGCCCTGACCCACACGGTGAAAGGTCAGTGACTGCAAGGTGCACTAAAGCAACAAAAAGTGAGGTTCATATGCTGGGCATCCATGATGAAAACCCAGAATTGTTTTATTAAGTTGTGGTTTTGTGTATAGCACAGGACAATACAGAATTATTAGTGTGGCAGTGCAGCATATTAAAGAAAACGTACAGCTTTTTCTCCCAGTTTTGCCATGGTTTCTGACACAGCATTTCTGAGCTGATGCCGTGAGACCAGGTGCTGTCAGGAAGCTGCTGATGTGGAGCAGCCTTTCCTGGCTTTGTGAAGTTTTTGTTCTTACTGCCTGAGGATATCGGTGCTGCAAAACTCTTTAACTGTTACCCCTTAGAAGCTGTTGACCCTCTGTCAATATACACAGACTTCTGTTTTTTTCTGAAGAGCCTCTAGGAACCAGGTTACTATGAATAGTAATAAATGCAGTATTCCAGCCAAAACATGTTTGTTGGTCAGTATTTAACTGTCTTGTCTTGATACTCTCCTTATAATGTTGGAGGATTTTTCTTGAATACTTGTGAAATAGAAGTGGAAAAAAGGTAATTTGCCTTTTGCTTATGATGATGTGTGAGCTGAGCTGCTTTAGAAAAGTCTGTGCATCTTTCTGAGAAGCAGCTGGTAAAATTCCAGGCTGAGTGAGTGAGCTGAGAGCAGAAATCACTGCTGGTGTATTTATTGCAAACTCATTTCCCTGGACTGATGTGGTCTTTAACTTCTGAACATCCCTGGCCCTGTAATGTTGTCGTCTTGTCTCTGGTGCCAGCTTCAAAACTATAAGTGCCCAGTGTGTCCACCTAAGCCTCCCACCTAGTAATTTGGCTTCTCTTAATTGATAGAACAGAGTAAAAGTTCTCTATATTTGACTCCTATTTACTTTAATTATAGTAAATTTTGTCAGAAATAAAACCCCGCTGTGCTTTGTACATTAGGAAGCTCATCACAGGGAGCTTTGTGTTCTCCCATGGATGGAAGCTGTTGTCCTCCCCATCGGCTGTGAAGCTGAATGGAGACTGCACCTGTGTTGATGCTGGAACCAGGAGGCAAGCTGTTGCCTTGAGACCTGGCAGCACAACGTGGCTTTCAGCCACAAAACCCTGTGTACAGCAAGTGTGAAAGCTGTTGGTGAGATTTGGGTGTGAACCACGATCACCTGGAGCCCAGCTCGATGCACTTTAACCAAGCAGTGCTGTTCTTCGAGTTTACCTGCTCTGTGCTTATCTTCCTTGTGTCTCGAGCCCTTGGTGTTTATGACACAGGAATTTCTTAACCACCACGGCTTGTAGAGGCACTGTGGACATGGGTAAAAACATTTGTAGGAGCGTAAAAATTACATTGGAAGAGGATGGGGGTTTCTGCCTTAATTTCTGTTGTTTAAGGTTTCTTTGCTCACAGCTACAGTGAGTTAGTTGCTCTACTTGTACTTTTCAGTAATGAATGCCATTTTCAGCCTTGTTTTGGGATGGTTTTTATCATCTTTGTGTCTTTGGTCTCCAGAAGTGCTGGCACAGCCAGCCAGGGAGGCACTGCTGCTCCAGAATACCATTACCTTGAGTTACTCTTCCATGCAGTAACTGGAGGGATAATATTCCCAAGTTCCACCTGCAAAAACAGGAGTGTGCAGCAGGTATAAGCATGCCTTTTATGATCCACTAGATGTGGAGAGCTCCAGGCAGGCTGTTTGTCTTGTAGCCCTCAGCTTTGACACAGCTATTACTGAGACTGGCTTTGGCTAGTTTTGTAATTTTGTAATGCTGTTGTGGCTGCCTGGCTCGCCTCCATAACCAAAATGAAGGTAAATTACAGCATTCAGCACAGAAATGGATCAGAAGTTAACAATGCTTGTGTTTATAACGCAGTTGGAAATTGATATCTGAGATGTCCTGGTAATGGTGTGTCTTATTGTTCTAGCTTGTTGGTGCCTACCCTGTGATCCAGGGATTCAGAAATACTTGAGTCAGTCTTTGGTACTGTGCTAGAAGAAAAGTGAGGCAGGAGGCTTTGAAAATTGAAAATATTTAGTCATTGGGTCTTAGGAAGAAATTCTTCCCTGTGAGGGTGGTGAGGCCTGGCACAGGTTGCCCAGAGAAGCTGTGGCTGTCCCATTCCTAGAAGTGTCCAAGGCCAGGTTGGAGGGTGTTTGGGGCAACCTGGGATAGTGGAAGGTGCCCCGGCCCATGGAACAAGATGATCTTTAAGGTCCCTTCCAATCCAAACCATTCTTGGATTCTGTAATTAACTACTGGAGATGGATTGTGGCCGTAGTGGGAGTGCTGTTGGTTCTTTTGCACATCATTACAGTGGCCATGGGTACAGCTCCTTGGGGAGACAGCAGTGCTTCAAAACTTTCATAATTTTTGTCCTCCATGCTAAGCTAGGAATAGCTGTGTCCTTGAAGCACATCTTGACTTTTTATGGCCGAGGAAAAGATTTCCCTGAGAGCTTTTAGGTCTTTAGCAACAAGAGCATACAGCTGCTAGAATGAACTCCCTAAGTTTGAGTTTATTAAATCTGTGAGATTGGAGGGGTGGAGATGGAATGTCCCAGGGTTGTGGAATGTCCAAGGGATGTAGTTGTAAGGGGGTCCTGGCAGCAGATTTTGCTGTCCTTCAGCTGTCGTTTGCAGACATGAGGGGCACAGCCTTTAGGTCTGGATGGAAAAGCAGTGTCTCACTTGTTCTGTTTCCCCATGACTCTTGAATCAGGAGCTGCTCAGCCTGGAGTCTCTGAGCCTCACTCATGGTGGGGTTGGCTGGGGCCAACAGTGCTGTTATTTACATCGTCTCGGTGTCTGTGGGCTGCGTGAAGCCCCGTGCTGCTGGGGGAACTGCAGGGAGACCCTGCAGAGTGTGCAGTGTTTCAAAACTTTGTGTTTATTGTTCCAGCAGGCACAGTTCCCTCTGCAGACTGTGCCTGACACCCAGGCTTGGTGGGTAGGCAGTGATGAGGTGACTTTGAGGATCTTTAAGTGATTTTGTCAAGGCTAACGTACCAATATCTTGACGTAAAAAGACTTTTTACTCTCAAAACTGGGGAAGAAATGTTAAGGGGATATCAAGAAAAAACATTAGACTGTGAGCTTTGGAAGCAGACCTTCACCAGGCATTTCTTCATAAATACCTTTTAGAAAAGTATAAGGTGAAGGGGCTCAGATCCAGCTCACAGTACCAAACTTCTGAGGGCTTCCACAGGGCATGGAAGAGGATCCTCAAAATTTCCTAGTCTTTTTTCCTTTGAAATCACCTTTGGGAGTATCGTGATGGATTTCCATCATTTAAATATGTCCCCAGAGACCCAGGATGGAGTGATGTTAGAGATGGGATCTAACACAGATGCTGTGTGATTTATCCTGAGAAAAACTGTGTGGAGTTTTCCCACTTGCTTTAGGGCTTCCTGAATATAGATAAGAGCTTCCTTCTGGCTTCTCATACCTCTGCTTTGGCTGATGAAATTCAAGCCAGAAATGAGTATACACATTTGTGTCCAGAGCTTCAGGCTTTGTTTGCTCAAGAGGCATCAGATCTTCTGTGTATCATCAGTGCACGTGGGCAGTAAAACAAGTGGTGAGTTCAGTGTTTGTGGGAAGCATCCTACACATTTGCTGCAGCTCCCGGACAAATGAATCTTCATCTTCCTTGGGCAGGTTTCCTGGGGTGAAGGGGAGAATGCTCTGGGAAATGTGGCATGTTTCTCTGTCTGTTGTGGAGAGTTCCTGAGGCATCCTGCTGGTGACTGCCTTTGGAACTCCTTCTTTTCGGACAACCTGACCTCGACACAAGGGTCCTTTAGTTAAAACTGTCAGCTCCCCTCTTGACCTGGAAAAGTGAACTTCTCAGAAAAGTGTGTTGCATGTAGTTGTAAATATTCCCGTGGCCAGGATATCCCATCACTGTTGATACAGCTGTCACCCAAACCTCATGTAAAAGCAGATATGAAATCGATACCTACGTGATGCCTCCAAGCCATGTGCAAACAAAGCTTATTTCTGGACTGTAGTCGTCTGGCTCCAGAACACCGGAAGGGGCTGGGAATGGGGAATTCCCAATGGAGTGACTAACTTTCACTGGGAAAAGAAACACAGGAAATACCTTAAGTAGCCAGTCTGCTCGATGCTAGCAAGCATCACAATTAATTATTATTTCAGGGTGATCATGTTTTCCAAAGAGTCATCAAAAAACCCCCAGTCAGAATGGGACAGATTTTGTGGAAGCTGCCTTCAGGAACGGGGAAATGCCTTTCAAAGAACTATTGGAAAGCAATGAAAGACCATATCCTTCTGTTTGGCTGTGTTCCTAGAAAATGCAGGCTTTGTTGGTGAAGACATAGCAGGGGTGACCTTAGCAGTGGGTTTACATGTGTTTAAAGATTTAACCCATTGCATTCTTTGGAAGAATGTGTGTGTGTGTTCATGTCCGTACTGATGGGATCCATGTCTTTGGTGTATAAGCCCTCTGGTAATGTCAGAGGGCAGAAGGGTAGTCGAGGATAAACTCAAATAGCAGGAAAGCTTGGATTGGTCAGAAAACAGGCTTATTTCTTTCAGTAAAACTGTAAGATGCCTGGTATGGGAATTCAAGACCCTTAGACTTCAATTTCTCTGTGCTTTGTGGGTGTCCTTGCTGGGAGCTGGCTGAAAGGTTCAGAATAGTTGGAGTAGGAGATGTTTGAAAGAAATAAAATGGATCTAAGATCATTGTTGCTTTCCTGTCACTTTTTAATTTTAATGTTCTTCAGTTTGCAAGATGGGAACTCTGAATGCCTTTTTTTGAATCTTTCTCCCAGTTGGATGGTAGGAAGCCAGATCATGTTTGATGACTGCTCAGGGCCACAGGGATTCCTATTTATTTTATTCCTGGTTGTAGAAGAGGGTGATGGCATCTAACTGCTCCAGCAACCCAGAGCAATTAATGCTGTAAAGTGAAGAGACTTCAACTCTGACCTCAGATGTTGTAAAATTTTGCAGCTGATAACCCAGGAGAGGGAATGAGGGAAATAAAGTTCTGCTGTGTTACAGGCTGGCATGTGAATCCTGTGTCACTGAGAGGGAAAGGACACCTGAGGGCAGGAGCTCCTCTGCTCTGGGGACAGGCTGGGAGAGCTGGGGGTGCTCCCCTGGAGAAGAGAAGGCTCCAGAGAGACTTTAGAGCCCCCTCCAGTACCTTAAGGGACTCAAGAGAACTGGAGAGGGACTTGTGACAAGGGTCTGCAGTGGCAGGACCAAGGGGAATGGGTTCAAACTAACAGAGGACAGGGATAGATGGGATATTGGGAAGAAATTCTTTCCTGTGGTGAGGCTCTGGCACAGGTGTCCCTGCCCATGGCAGGGGGTCGAAACCCAATGGTCTTTAAGGTCCCTTCCAGCCCAAACCATCCTTTGGTTCTGTGATTCTAATAATTCCAAGAACTTGTCATGATACTGGAGATAATTTTATGGAAGGAATTTGGCAGAGGTGTGAGCAGTCTTGTCCTTTGCAGCCACAAATGTCTTTCAGGGAGTCTTTCTACACGAATGCTTGCAGGAAAATGATCTGCTAGGACAGCAGTCTTGTAAGAATTGACACAGGAGCAAAAAAATCCCTGTACCATTCAGGAGTGTGCTAAGTTTTGCAGCAAAGAATTGAGTGTCTTGCCTTTCTCCCTTCTGTTTTGTTTTTGCAAGCAAAATGTGAAAGCATTCATTGCACTCTTCTTGTTATCAATCCTTAAAAAAGAGGAGGTGGGGGATCTTTTAATGGCAGCTGGGTTCCAGGCACAGGTAGATCGTGAGGATGACATTTGTGTGGGCTGAAATTGGAGTTTATTTTTCTTTTTGATGTGTCTTTTGTTATAAATGTGCTCTCATCTCCCTGGAAACTGAGGGATTGGAACAGCAGTCACAAAAGTCACAGAGGAGCAGGTTTTAGGAAAAGGCAAAGCTTGTTAGGGATTGGGAGAGTTACCTGACTGTACAGCTAGTAAACACCTGAAAGGAATATATTTTCTTTATACTAACCATGGATTAAATGTAGCACTTGCTGCTGAATTTTTTCACCTTTGAGATTATTGTGGTTATATATATATATATGTATATAAAATATATATATATGTATTCTATTCCTTGAGCTTTACAGAGAGCTGACCACAGACTCCTGCATTGCCTCCCAGCCCTGAGCCTGCCTCTGTGTGCCATGTCCTTGAATTCCCCTTGCTTTCTGAATGCAGCAGCAGGACTTTATGGAAAGATCCAGGCTCACTGCACTTGAGACAAGGAGATGTGCTCGGTGGAGTCACTCAGTGCTGTGCTGTGCTGGTTACTTGGATCTGTATTTCCTTTAATACTTCTGGATGTTGTTCATTTTATATGCCAGACCAGACTGTTTCAGGAAAGACAAGAGCTCCTCTTGGAAGTGTAATGGTAGACTTGGGAGGGTGCTGCGGCTTTGTGATGCCTAAGTGCTTTGTATTGATGCCTAAGTGCTTTGTGCTGAATGTTCAAGGTGTGGGTATGGGGAGCCTGTGAATAATTAACAAAATCTGTGTGCTTCATTTGCTTTTGATTGACTGAGCAGGAGGACTCAAAGTGGGTTCAGCATTCTGCCTTCTTGCTCTGTGTTGATTTATCGCTTTGATTATTAATCTTACTGAGCTGAATTTTATGCAAGTCGTCTCTCGCATCCCTGTGAAGGAACAAAATGTTGCTATAATAGTTACCCAACTGTGGAAATTAAGATCAGGAAATTACAGCAACTTTCTTGCATATTATTTTCACAGTTTTGGCTGATGTTTTATCGAGGACAGCACACTCAAATGATTGATTGAGACCCCTAGAAACTCATAACACAACAAGAACGGGCACCAAATAAGTCCTTCCTGGTTTTGTCTACAGCTGGTCTTATATTTTTATTTGTCTGCCAGCATTTTGTATTGGACACCTGTGTGTTTCCTCTTGGGCATGGAGTTGCATGTAGGGTTGTAGTGAGGTGTGTAAGTGCACCTGAACTCTGAGTAGG
Organism: Rhipidura dahli; assembly: GCA_013399225.1. Classification (NCBI taxonomy): domain Eukaryota; kingdom Metazoa; phylum Chordata; class Aves; order Passeriformes; family Rhipiduridae; genus Rhipidura; species Rhipidura dahli. Next base: position 81,443 of record VXAC01000209.1, on the reverse strand, counting down.
AACTGGCCTTGACGCACTATCCTTTACTCTGTACCTGAGAGAGTCACAGCTGGCTGAGGGGTTGGCAGACTGAAGATGTGAAAGCAAGGCTGCTTGAAAAAGATGGTATTTTTTGATCAGACCAGTTGTGTGTGGTTCTGGCGCTGCTTCCCTCCCCCACCTGCCCACCCTGCTTCAAGAGGCTTGGACACAGCTGGGAAAGGTGCAACGGAGGACAGTCGGGATGAATGAAGGTGCAGAATGACTTTGGTGTGATTGTGCTCATTAGCACTATTCAGCCTTGAATAAGAGAACTGAGAGAGGTCTGTGATTGAAAAGATGAGAGGTTTACTCTTTCTTCTGAAAGAAGAACTAGGGGACATCAAATGGAAGGAGCAGGTGCCAGATGCAGAGCAAAAGGAGTAACTAATTCTGTTACAGGTGTAGAGGATGTTAGGAGGAGTCTGTGAGATCAAAAAGGGATTCAGCAAACTCCCTTGCATACGAAAATATGTAAGCTCTGAAAGCAAACTCTGGAAGGCCCTTGACCATAAATAGCTCCTGCTGGAGAGGTTATTTAGAGGAAGCTTCATTTACACAGTTCCTTTGTCATCTCATCTTTCTCAAGTCAAAGCATCGTGGTTGTGAGAAATCTTTATTAATTATTGTGAGATGGGTTGCAGCAATCTTTGAGCATTTAGTCTGATGTTTTGGTTACTTCATTAGTGCTCCTGTTGCTGTATGAGAGCATGTAGGAACTGTGAAATGTGGTGGTTACTGCAGTGTCCTGGCAATTGGAACCTTTGAAGGCGTCCCTTTTTGCACATTTTAATTTATGTGCACTGTGCCTTTCACATCTCAAAATGGGGTTTAACTGCATCTGTTTGTATAAAACAGAAAAAATAATTGTGTAGGCAGATGTCCGTTGGGGCTGCTGGAAGTTTTTAATGAAAAGGGTGGGACTGTTACACCCCCTCTGCTTGCTTCAAATTAAAGAGGGATATGGTGGGGCAGATGTCAGACCTTGTGTCTGGGAATGGTGCATTAATTTTACTCTGTCTCTTGGCAAAGCAGCCAAGTGCTGTAAAGGCATGGGATCTATATGCAGGCATGGTGAGGTTTCCTCTGGGCTGGTTTGTGGCTTGCATTTATTGTGTCTTCTGCAATCAGGAACAAGAAATGACATCCTTAAAAAGGTATGTTAAATACTGTGTAAACTCTCTGTCACTTGACATGGCAAGCTTTCCTGCCCATGGACATAGGAAATTTGGCAGGCATTGTGAGCTGCTTCCTCAAATAAATCCCAGTATTTTAGGAGCTGTTTAATCAGTGCTGTTGGAAGTTCTTTCCCTCTGGAGAATGGTGAATTATTGCATTATTATATGACATCTGGCAATGAAACACTGTCCATCACTTGATGTAGCACTGCTATCCCCATGGTCTGTAGTTCCTTTCCATACCCAAAGCAGGTGTCAGTATCCAGATGTTCCTCTTGGTGAGATGCTGAACCTCCAGGGGCTGCTGATTGTCTTTGCTCTGACTACGGACATCTGATGATAAAAAAGCTCTCTCTTAAAGCGTCGGGCATAATGTAGGTGAGATTGGATGCCTGGCTTTAAATATTCCAGTTTGTCCTGAGCAGGCTGATGGCTGTTTTAATGCTGCAGGCCAGGGTGCTGCTGGCTTGTCTCATCAGGGAGCGGTGCTGGCTTTGGGGAGAGCCTGTTCTGCTGCTGGCTGACAGAAACAAGGTAGCTCCAACCCAGCAGTGCCAGCACGGGCACATCAATGCACACTCACGTCCCCTGCAGCTGCTTTTCAGGTGGGGAGCTGTGCTCCTGGGGATGGTCCCCAGGGCTGCCGTGCCCCTGCGCATCGGGATGTTGTCCTGCTGCTTAAAAGCTCATTAAAGCTGCATCTCCCACCCCTAGCTCCCTGCTTGCCCCCTCTGGCTAGCTGTCCAGGCTTTTGTGAGCAAACCAGAATTGATCATAGCAATTAGCTGAGCCCAGGGGACATTTTGAAATGCTAATGTATATGTTTCTTTCCTTGCTATCAGATAGCTGTTTGTTACTGCCAGTGATTTGTGCTTTCTCGCTTCGATGCATTTGCTCTTCTTCCCCTGAAGAGTTCTCAGTAGACTGGTGTGTAGGTAACATGGTACCCTCAAGACATTTCTTTAGCCTTAAATTTCCAACTCAGTATCAAACTGGTGATATTTCCAGCAGCTGTTAAAATTCTGCTTGTGTTTTTCCCCCTGAATTGGATGCTCTTACACGAAAGATGCTGAGCAAGTGACATTTAATTCACCGAAAAGATGAATGGCACGAGTAAAGACTTTGTGTACTTAGAAATAACCCAAGATCCAAGCTGCTGTAGGCTTTTAGAGGAGTTGAGGTTTTGGAGCTGTTTCTTGGTTGTAACTTCCTTACCTTGAAATCAATCCAGTAAAAAGGAAAAACGTGTAAATGTTTGGTTTAGAGGTGATGGGAAGCTACCTTCTGAACCTTAAAGCTGTGACTGTTATGTATGTTCTAACAGGCATATAGCTTACCTCTCCTTGGAAATTGTCTTTCTCCTACAGAAGCAGCATTCAGTATCCTTTTCTGACTGATTTCCTCCTTTTTTGGCCCAAGTTCAGCATTAGCTTTGGTTCTGAAGAAGTGGAAACTCAACAGAAAGTTGTGGCTTGCCAATTGAGAATCTCAGCTGATGGGGTGGTTTTGTAGTATTGACTCCATGTGGCAGTTCTAATCAAAATAAACACAGCTTACCCTGGGAACTGGATGCTTGCCTTGGAAAATAGGATTGTAGAAATCAAAGTTTTAGTATTTCACTCTTTAGGATGTAACTGTAAACACCTTAAAAGCAATGTTGTTATGTATTCAAACAGTTTCCTCTCCTTCGTATCACAAGTAAGCCCATTTTCTTTTAGGCTAATCTGAATTTTTTCCTTTAAGATTATTAGTTATTAAAGCTCTTATCCATTTCTGGGGCTGCTAGAAGTCCCCACATGCTGCATATTTAAGGATGTGGGAACGTCTTGTACCAGTACCCTCCTTAAACTATTTTTGTTTGTTTTAGAAAAATGCCAGGCTAGCTTGGTATATTTCCAGTTCACACCATTGTGGTGCTCTGTGAGTTTGCTGAATTAGTATATGGGTTTGTAATGTGAGGTTGTGGACATTCAGGGTTTAATCATTTCTACTTTTCACATTATGTACTTTTATAACAAAATGTGAAGTAAGGTGCTTTTGCTCACTCTCAGTATAGAACTAATTCTGGAACAACCTCTGTACCCAGTCATTTGAGGCCCTGTTTTTGGGTTGCATCTTTTTTATGTGAGAACAGGTATTTTAACTGGTGAACTTGTTTTATATCACTTGGTTGATGGCTGAGGTAGGTGGCTTGTATAACTTAAATTTTCAAGGCCCTCCTGGTCTTGTACTCTCTTCTCAGTATTAGGGAGAATTCTTGGGTGCCAGCACTAATTTGGAGATTAGCCAAACCCACCCTGGGCTGCATCAAAAGGAGCGTGGCCAGCAGGTCAGGAAGGGGCTTCTTGCCCTCTGCTCTGCCTGGTGAGACCCCAGCTGCAGAGCTGCATCCATGTGTGGGGCCACAACACTTGGAAGTGCCCAAGGCCAGGCTGGACATCGGGGCTGGGAGCAGCCTGGGACTGTGGAAGGTGTCCCTGTCATGGCAGGACAGGGGTGGAATGAGATCATCTTTAAGGGCCCTCCCAACCCAAACCATTCCATGATTCTGTGATTAGAAGAGCAGCAGTGCTTGGTAAAATGATTGCAGGTTGGAGTCAAAGGTCAAACCAACACCAGGCGAGGAGGTGGTGGTGGTGATCTTTACATTCCTAGGAGGACCTAGCCCTTATCCTGCTTCTTGTATCTAAGAGGGGATTTTTTTTTTCCCTCTTTTTGCCCTTCCCCTTCGCTTCATATGAATTCCAGTTCTTTCTTCTATTTTGACTCCTAGCCAGGGTCATCCTGTGGTTCAAACACACACACTGAATCTGGTGTTTGTATTCAGGGTGCAGTCATTGATATGAATATCACTTCCTGTCTTGTCAACAGCATTAGGACTATAAAAAGTACTCTGGAAACCTCAGAAGCATCCTTCATAAATATATTTAATTAAACCCAATTTCCAGTATGCCTCAAACACATATATTGTTCCAGCTCATGACACAGTGATAATAAGATGACAGCTTTAAAATGTACTGCTTTGGCTAAGCCCTCTCCTTCCCATCTTCCTTTGTGGTTTTTAGGGGCTATTGATGTTACAGCCTTCATATGGCACATGAATTCTTTGGCAGACTTTCCTCTGCTTGCAGTCCAGGCCTTTACTGCTGCTCTTCTCACACATTAAAATGTTGGGGGGTTTATATTCCATTTTTGTAGCCTTGTTGTGCCTTGTTAACCACAAGGGATAAATAGTTCTTGCTTTAGGAATCCACAAGAAATGCAATTCTTGCATTTCTACTTGCCTGGTCATGGGTTTTTTCTCCTTCATCTCCTCTGGAGATGTCTTCACCACGAGGGAGGCCCTCAAATCAACCCTGCTTCTTTCTTTCTAGCTCACCTTTCTGTAAAGGGGTGCAATTTTTTTCCCTAAAAAGTGATGACTTCATGGGTTGAAGATGTAAAAATTAACTCCAGAAGTGCCTTGGTTTCCCGAGTAGAAATGTGGATCATTTTTTCTGTGCTAGGGTGCAGATGGAGGTCACACGGTGGCCAGGAGGTGAAAGTGCCTGTCTTGTGTCACAAATTTAATTGCCATCCTGCTCTATGGCTGTGATTTTGTTGTGATTTTTTGGATGATTTGGGTGCACTTCCTTCTGCCCCCCAAAGCCTCCAGCCCTCAGGATTGGTGCCTTGTTGGTGTCCGCAGTCTGGAAATGCCACCAGCAAAGCAGTTCATCATGAGGGGGTAGCAAATGCCTTGAAATGCCTGGGATATGGATTGCTTTGGGAATGGGAGATGTCAGGGAACTTGCCAAAGACTAATCAGGTTTGGGACCAGCAAGCGTGAAGTTGATTTATAGGTTTTTAATCAAACACGTTGCTGCTCAGGCTTGCTTTTCCCAGAAGTAAAAGCAAGATCAGAGACCAGATTTCCTGCTTTTCCTGGCTTTCACCAGTGACTCTGTAGCTTGGAAAAAACAGTCTTCACTGCCCTCAATGGCAGTGGGTGGCCCCAGTGTGGAGCTGGCAGCAGCTCCAGGGCTATTGCTTGTGCCACCCATACTGCTGGAACAGTGCTGACAGCCAGCTTCCAAGCACAGCTGTGGAATCCTGCCAGGCAGGTGGCTCTGCCTGCTTCAAAAATGTGGATTCACCTGCTGCTCTCAGCTGTAGATGGAAGTTGAGCAGAGTTTTGGAGACACCCCTCACCTTTGGGCAGCCCCAAGCTAAAGGGAGAGAGCTGCTCCTCATACTCTCTCCATGGGACTTGATCCAGGATTTCAATTAATAAAACACATTATTCCTGGTCACCCTCATTTTCCAAAGGAGAAATAACATAGAGAAGGAGGTTTTGGATGGAGATGGGTGCAATGTGCTGAGCTGGATCACAGCTCTCTCTCTGCAGCAGTGGGTTCATATTTATCCCAGCGTTCACTCTGAACTCAGTGCTGCAGCCTTGGGCAGAGACGGGGCTCTAATTTTAGGGTTTGAGAGATGGACTTAGCCAGGACTGCCACATGTACTGTCTCAAGAAGTACTATAAATGCTGGCCTAAGGATAAGAATGTATTTCATGATCATTTTTCTAGGTAATTATTTTAAAATATGTGGAGGCAGTTTATTTCTGTGAATTAAGGCAATGAGGTGGTGAGACTGTGTGGCCTTGCAAGGAGGCTGGTGAAGCCTGTCCAGTTCCACACACACTCATCTCAACACCACGTGTGTTATTTCAGTGGCACGGCAAGGCTTTTCTGCCCTGGAGATCCAAGGGCAGTGGGAATTCAGCCTTGCCAGGAGCAGGGTCAAGTTCTCTACCTTCAGCTCTGGCTAACTCTGTCTTTTTTCCTTCTGATGTAGATAAGTGTTCTTCATCATTAGACTGATTGTCACTTAAAACCTTCAGCTTGTATTTCTGAGCTACAAATTTTGATCCTAAATGAACCCATTTTTCATCCCCTGCAATATTCCTGTATTTGGGTAAAGCACTTTTGAAGTCAAGGAAAGGCAATTTAACTTTGAAAAGAACAGCATACTGTCTGTGACTACAGCAGTACTCCAGATCCTTCTCTCGATAAGCAGAATGGCATTTGGAGGGTGGTTTCCTGCTTTTCTTCCTGCAGGTTCTACAGGATGTACAGAATCTACCGTGGCAGGGAGTTTGGGGAAAAAGAAAACTACATGGTTTTCCTTTTTGCTCTAAGTATCTTTGAGGCCTCTCAATGATAGCTTTTCTTCTTTGGTCCAAGATCATGCTCAGAGCAGGTCAAGCTAGATCAGGCCTCATCTAAAAGAGCCTTGATTATCTCCAAGATGCCACCACCTCTCTGGACTCCCACCCAGTGCCTGACTGTCATCATGGTGAAAACACCTTCTCTGGCTGGGTTTCCTAAGCTGCACTGTCCATTGCCTCATGTCCCTTGGCTGTGCACCTCCAGGAAGAGTCTGGCTCCTTCCTCTCTGCAGCCTCTGATGACAAAGCTGCAGGCAGGTGTAAGGCTTTGTCATTTGTCACCTCAATACTGAACGAGCCTGCTCTTCTTAGGTGGTCTCAGCTTGGCTGTGCTGGGTGTTTCTGTAAGAGATGCAGGTGATCTAGAGGTCTTCTGGCCTTTCAGCTGCTTTCTTGCTTTAAGATGAAAGGACACATTCACTGGAAAAGCATCAATTTGTGAAAGACTGCTGGGACTTCCCTTGCTTGTTCCACATTACAAATCTCAACTCCTTTCCTTTGCAGACATTCGTTACCTTGTCTTGTTTCCTTTGTAAGTAAGTCCAACTCAAGAGGAACTCACTGACCCCCCCAGACAGGTGGTTTGTATCCAAAATAGTTGAGTATTGCTCAGACTGGATTCAGTCTGTACACTTAGAAATGAAGCTCTGCTCTAAGAGGAGGACATTCTTAGTACAGTCAGACAGCTTTTTAAAGACTTACTATTTTTATTTTTTTCTTGTGTGGTTTTGACTGTATATTAATGTGTCTTTTGGAAGTAGAGTCACACTAAGTAAAGGTGTTGAGCACCCAAAATATCTTCTCTGTTTTCTCCTGGCAGATGCAGCATGCTTATTTATTTATTAGCAGCAATCTCAGTCAGAGCTCAGCCCTGCAAAGAGTTGGGCTGAGATAACACGGGCAGGTGCTGGACTGGAAGGGATAGGACTGGGGCAAAGAGCTGGGGCATTGAGGCAGGAAGGTCAAAAAAGTGTTTTTAACAGCTTCTTTATAGTGGTTGTGTTCTCAGAACTAACCCAGAGCTCCTTGCCAGTTCTGTTGTTAATTATATTTACCTTGACTTTTTATAACACAAGTTCATTTGCAAACAAGGTGTGAAATTCTAGTGTTTGCTCATGGTAGGTTTAAGAGCTGAGAGCATTTATTAATTTTTTTAAAAATTTTTGATCCAGATCTTAATTTCTTTGAGCACCTCACCTTAAATAATATTGTTTTAAGAAAACAAAAACAACCCCCCAGGGCAAATCTTGTTAAATTTCATAACTGAATCAACTGGATGCCAGTTCTTCATATTTTTTTTCCATTTATAGCACTGCCATGCAAAAGAGCTGCTCTAGCATAAATCCCTTCTTAAACAAGCTTTTCTGTCCCTGTGTCCATTTTTCTCCATTGCTTAATATTCAAGAAACTGCTGTTGCTTCCTAGGGGGTCCTGGTTTTGCTTCAGACTGCCTTGCAGCATGCTTTGTTCTTGTTGCAAAAGCATCATAATTGGTTAATCCTGCCCTTATACTCCTGTAGTCTAATGTCTTGGATTTTTACTGTTTAATGTGCTTAGTAATGTCAACTTAGCCTTGAACCTATTAAAAGCTTGTCTTGCTTTGTTTTTAACCTTTTCTCCCCTCGCTGTGATGTCAGTATATGCTCAGTATCCACGAGGCTGTTTCACAGCCCTGTTACCTCTCATCTCTTCTCTTCCTCTGAGAATTGGTCTAAAGCGTTTTCAGAGTTTTTAATTTAAAAAAAAATGTTTTATGTCTCTGTGTGTGTATCTGTCTCTCTTTAGGGATTTATTCTAAGTGGTCTCTTACTCCTCGTAAGTTTTCTTGATAGGGATACCAAAAGGATATTGGAGGGTACTGAGAAGATTTGGCTTATTTTGAAATAAAACTTATTTAGCTGAAGAAATGCCTGTTTGCTGTGGGACCCTTGCTCTTGCATCTGTGGTTTAGGAGTACAGGTGTCAAAGATGGCTGGCTTCAGCACTTATCTGGGAACGTGGATAACAAGACTGTTGTAGGGTTTGTCCCTGTGTTTTCTGGCAGGAAAAATTGTGCACATATTTGCTGTAGATAAACCAGGCTTTTTAGTCATATCTGTAGGCTTGGTTTGTCAATTTGGATGGCTGAACCAAATTACAGTATCATCAGTCTGCTTTCTTCCTGGGCTTGAGAATGCATGGGATAAATGCTCCTGGTAGCAGAGGAGGCTGTCACTTCCATTTTCGAGGTGGTCTGGTGTCCTGTCATATGCAGCAAAATATGATCACAATGTCACTGGGGATTTTCACCTTTCCAGCCCTTTTCCAATCCCCATTTTCTCTCCTGTTGCTGCTTTGTTTCCAGCTCGTGGTGGAAGCGAACAGCTTCTCTTCCAGCTTTCTGCAGGCAGCTTGAAATCTGAAATTCAAAGCGAAAAGGGGTCTCTAGAGTTAGTACAGAATGTTGCTTCTTTCCTCATCCCTGTAGGCTTAAATTTCTGCCATGAAGTGTTTTACAGAATAAACAAGTAGTACTGGCCTCATCTGCTGTCGTTGGTTTTGTAAAGCTTTGTTGGAATGACTCTTTGAAGAAAGAACAATTCTGCAATTAGTAGGATTTTGCTCGGTGTTAAAGGTTGAATATCTTGCTGGCAAGGAAACTGGGCCTGTGCCAGAACATGCTTTTAAATATCTGTATTCTGATCCCGTTTCCAAAGGCAATACCAAGAAAGCCCAACCCCTTTACTTGGCTGCTGGGGAGAAAGCGCTGTGCTGGAAGGAATCCATCTTATCAGCTTGTGCCCTTTTCCTTTGAAGAGGAGCTCTTTGTCCTTTGCCTTTCTGAGAGCCTCCTACGAGCAGAGCGAGGGTTCTTGGCTATTGTGTCCCTCCCTGGGCTGCCTCGTTAGTGCTGGGCTGGGGAGGCCTTTCTGCAGGGGTGAGACACCACCAGAGCTCCCTCCTGGCACACGGGAGCGTTCCCTGCTCCTGTCTGCTCTCCTGGTCAGTGTCCAGGGCCCCCTCATCCACAGGGATGGCTCATCTTTGCCAGCACCACCAGCATGGAAATGATGTCCCTGAATTTCTCATGTCAGCCCTGACTCTCACCAGTGATCCTACGTGTGACCCCCTCAGGTTGGGAACTGGTGACAAGAAGGTTGTGGAGGGGCTGGAGCGTGTCCAGAGGAGGGAATACAGCTGGGGAAGGGTCTGGAGCACAAGATGGATGAGAAGCAGCTGAAGGGGCTCAGCCTGCAGAAAATGAGGCTCAGGGGAGATCTTTTTGCCCTCTACAACCACCTGAAGGTTGTAGGCAGGTGGGGAAAAGCCTCTTCTCCCAGGTGACAAGTGACAGGATGAGAGGAAACTACCTCATGCTGATGTTTTGTTTGGATTTTAGGAAAAAACCCACGGAGTGGGTTGTCAAGTATTGGGAGAGGCTGCCCAGAGAAGTGATAGAATCACCAGCCCTGGAGGGATTTAAAAGATACTTGGATGTGGCACTTGGGGACATGGTTTAGTGGTGGGTTAATGATTGGACTTGGTGATCTTACAGGGCTTTTCCAATCTAAACAATTCTATGATTCCACCACAAAGAGCTGTGTGAATTCACAGCTTCCCCCAGTAGATGCTGATGGTGTGACATGGGAGTGTGTCCAGCCATCTCTAGTTCCTCAGAAACAGATGGGCATAAAACGGCATCATGGGACTGGAATTTTATTAGTTATCATTGTTCCTGTGCTTTGGAAAATTAATTTAATTTGAGGTAACTAATGAGGAAGGGGAGCCTTTCCTGTGGCAGCTTTGCTGCAACTGTGCCTCTGCCATTTGCTGGGCAGGTTGGTTTTAATACATCCATTAACGTGACTCCTCGTGGATGGAGTGAGCTGCTGGCTGCCTGTCTGCTCTCTCTGCCGCTGTCCCTTCCCCATGTAGGGCATCAACCTGTGAGCCATTATGCCACTAATGACCTCTCTGAGTGCTTTTCCTGGTGTACAGCCGCTGCTCCTGCAGGCTCAGAGGGTGGAAGGGAGGGATGAGCCAGGTGGGTCGTGCTTGCAGGAGGTTTTTTCCCTGCTCTGTAGGACAAACGTGGGGATGTGTAGTCTGTACATGTTTATTTTCAGGCACACAGCAGCAATCCTTCCCATGTTTTAAAAGCTGACTCTTGAGTTGCCGTGTATTACAATATTGATGTCTTTCAAAGAAAGCTGCCGGAGAAAACTGATCAAAGCAGAGCAAAGACAAAAAACAAGCTCAGAGCATTTGAGTTTACTGACCTCATTACCTTGTCTCCAGCACTTTAAGTTGTTTAGATGACAAAATTCCATCTTCCTGAAACAGAGAATTGGCTTTGACAGCACACTGAAATTGTAGTGTCTGCTGCCTCTGGCCCTTACTGCATAATTCATAACATCTTCTTTACCTAAGCCTTAATTACACCTCCAGATAAGTTGGGTTTTAGTGCTATTTACACACTCTGACCAGAAGAGCCTTACTTTTGTGCCAGTGCCACTGTTTCCCACGGATTTTTGAGCAGGGAGCAAATGGATCAGCTTGTGTCCTTTCATGTCTCTATTTGCCATATGATTTTTTCATTGTTACCAAGGCAACCCTTCTACCCACCCCCCAACAGGCAAGCTTTCACTACAATGTAAGTCATTGTCTGGAGCAATTATTAGGCTATTATTAAAGCCCTGTTGAGATAAGTCAGTATCCCGTAGGAATTTTAAACAAGTGGGAGCAGAGACAATAGCGAGCGCTGGAGGATCGCGAATGCGCCGTGCTGCTGCTGGCGTGGGGAGCATGCCTGTGGCCCCCCTCACAACGTCTCATAAAAACTGTGAGCCGTCCCCCCAAAATGACAGAAGTCAGGATGTGCCAGTGTGGATTAGGATGGAAAGGGGGAAGAGGGGAAGTGCTCCTGGGCTGCGTGCTGCTCCTCACGTGGCTGCCATGCACGCCGAGCGTCTTCGCGTGAGTTCAGCACAGCCCACGGGGACGTGCTGCAGCACTGACTGCATTGTTTTGATGGAGATGGTAGTAAAACATTCCCATCCCACACAGATGGGAGAGTGTTCTTTGTTAGAAAGTCTTCTGCACTCATGATCCCTGTTTGTGTGCCCTGATTTTAAAAGGGAATTATTCATTATCTGTGGCAGGATGTGTGGGAGCTGGGCAGTGAGCCGGTAAAATAAGAGAGGAAAGTGACTCTTGATGTGGAATGTTTATTTATTTATAGATTACAGCATGGTGTTTCTTTTCCAAAGGAAGGCTTTTCCAGTTTCCCAGCAGTGGGAATTCAGGAGATCCGGGAGCAGAACTTGCCTTGCAGTCTCCCCTTGCCATGCATTCCCTGCTGGTGCCACTGGGGTTGTTGTATCCATGAAGCCACCACCGCTCACGCAGCCATAGCAGCCCAGCCTTTTCCATCCTATCCCATATCCTGGGACTGCATTTTCTGTCGCCTTTGTCTTGCTGATGCAGTCCTTCTGTTGAGCAATAGCAGAACTGACAAGAGTTTTATAGCACCGTATCGATTTCTTCCAGGAATTTCCTTCCAAGAAGCCGCAGTGTTGTCATGGGTCAGAGATGTCACCAGACTGATTGGGCGTTTCGTTTGTGACAGTTGTCAGAAGAGGCTGTGGCTTGCCCAGAACGTCTTTGTCTTGGGCTGTGCAAATGTTAAGAGCAATTGTGAGTGCAGATGGAGAATCCATTAATGAGCTGCATATGCAAAAAAAAAAAAAAACCCCACAAAAAAACCCAAAAAAACAAAAAAACCAAAAAAACCAAAAACAAACAAAAAAACCCAAAACACCAGAACGGGAGAGTTTGCAAGAACCTTTTTTCTGGCTGTTGGAAAGTGAGATTCTTTCTGGTTATTTAAAAGCTCGTTTCTCTGGGAAGATTACCTTTAACTCCTTTAAATAAAAGATCCACCTCCACAATTTCTCCTTCTCACTGCTTGAGAAAGGTCTTCCAAGGTCTCTCCATCTTCCATGTAGCACAGAAGCAGAGAGAGTTTGCCTCATCCCTCTGCACAGCAGTGTGTCATGATAAATATTTGGGGATGTGCTTATGTGTCTCTTGTTTGGCATTTCTCTCAGACCAGGACACAGTGCTGTAAGGCTGTAATGCTCAGTCTGATGTACAACACGTTTCTTGGTTCTCATTTATGGCTGTTCTGCTGTTTAGCTCTCACACAGATTTTGTGTCCGTGGATAGCAGCAGTGAGGGGTTCCCAGCTAGCGGAGAGATCCAAGTGCATCTGAATCCATCTGCTGCCGGCATCTGGCCGCTGTCTGGCAGGTAAAGCCTGCAGTGGGCTCAGCTCTCCAGTTCCTCCGTGGTTCCAGTGCCCTCTCTGCTCCTCTGGTGTTCCCTGACCCCTGGTGAAAGGATGCAGGGGCTGTGTGAGCTCTGTGGTTGCCCACAGGTTTGTGGGCAGCAGCACACACGGATGCAGGTGCTCCCACCACAGCTGCCCAGAGCCTTCCGTGCTTTGGGGGCAGCTCAGCCCGGCTCGTTAATGAACACCGCAGCCAGGCACAACGCACTTCATTGAGACTTTGTTAAACACTTGTTAAAGGAAGTCAGGTTTCATAGCTAATGGCACTGGAATATCTATCAGCATATGTCTTTTGACAGTGTTACCATTTCAGGCTCTGAAAATGATGTAACTATTTTACTGTAATAAAATAATTACAATTTTCGGAGAGGAATCTAGGGCAGTAGGCTATGGTTCATAAAAACACTTGCTTTGGCAAACATTTAGCACTCAAAATAAAAAGCAATTATTTAAAATTATAAAATCTCTTTTGCACAATGTTGCAAACCTTATTTTAAGTTCTGGCAGCGTTCCTGAATGTGTCTGAGTACACCATCACCTCTATGGAACAGTTTAACTCTTGTCAGATTTGCCTACTCGGAACTTTTTTGTGAATATTTTAAACATAGGCTGTTGCTGTTAAGTCTTTGCTGCTAGTTGTAGAGGTGGCATGTATTTATACTCCATTTGCGGGGAAAGAGTTTATTTTTCATCTTTCAGTGCTAATGGAGCTGCTAATGAAGAGAGATACATAGTTTGTGGGTATCCAAAGAACAATTCACAGGTCACCCCTTAAGCAGTATTAAACAGCATGCTAATTAAGGCATACTAGGTGAATGTGCTGGCGAATCTTTAATTACAAATAGCAGAAGCAAACCCAAAATGGTAAAATCCTTTGCTGTTAGATGCAAAAATGCTTTCACATAAAATGTCACTTGCCATAAATCCCCTAAATTTGCTCTTTTACAATAAGCACAAATGATACCCATTAGTTCAGCAGCAGCCACTCGCTCAGCTTGGTCTTTTCAAGCTTGTTCTCAAGAAGCAAGGCTGATTTAACATTGAGTGACTTTTATGTGGATGCTGCTCATGTGCTGCTCTGTTCTGTGCCTTGTGGGTGTCCCCGTGTCCCCCCAAGGAGTCCCCTGTAGCCGACTGAGCCCAGTGCTCTGTGCTGCTACCCGTGTGGCAGGTATCCACACACCCCTGAGAGAGGGAAACTTGCTGCTTTTCCACTCGGTGATTGCAGTTCCCTTTAAATGTGTTTGTGTTTTGTTCCGTACCGGCGTTCCTCGCTGCCTTTGGCACCTTGTGCTGCTGTGTTCCCTCGTGCTGTACACACCTCATAGGGTGGGTGTGTTAATGCCACACGGACCTTTCGGGTGTCAGGGTGACTGCAGCAAACGCTCCGCTCGCTCCTGGTTACAAGTTTCAGGTGTTGTTTGTAATGTCCCTGTCTGTGTGGAGAATGTATTTTGTCCCAGAGAGTGGTTCTTCTCAGACATGCTTCTGTCCGGTGTTACAACGCGTGTGACAGCCTCCAAGTGCTTGTCAGGTGAGCTCCAGAATTGAAAACTCTTTCCCCAGAATGAGCTGTGTCCATTCTGTCTGAGCCTGTCCCTTTCAGAAAACACTCTGTCTTGGCCTCTGGTGCAGGCTATTTCCTTTGTGCCAGCAGCTCCTCTTGGAAGAGTCTCTAAATTCAGGATGACTTCCTTCTGTGTCTCAGAGGTTAATGCAGACACATCAACAGATGCTTGGTTAAGTTTATATCCCAGGACGCTCCTTTGGTGTGAAATGCAGTTATCCTTCATCCAGCTGAATTTGAGCTGACAACAGCAGTGGAAGTTCTCCCCTCTGGAGAGCAAAGATATGACAAAGCTTTTGGTGAAGCACCTATCACTACGGTTTGGGGCTTTTTTTTTTTTTTTTTGACAAAGAGTTGTTGGAATCCTTCTGGCAACCCCATCTTGTATTTCTGCTGAATTCTGACTGTTTTGTCATCTGCATGCTACCTGCCATGTGGCACATTTCATATACTTGTTTGGCAAAGGCGAGGAAAATACATCCATGTTCTGCTTTAAAAATAGTGCCGCCGTCTGTAAGACCACTTGTGTTGTGTGGGGGGATTGCCATGCTAACACTGTCTCTGCAGGCAGATTGATAGCTACAGAATTGCAGTTTAGGGCTCTGTGTGTGTGAATCAAGTGATAAAACAGCCAAGAAACCTGAAAATTAATTCATATGTTCTGTGTAAGTTTGCAGGGTCGGGGAGGGGGGGCTTTAATCTTTTGGACTACTTTTCGGTTAAAAATTACCATTATTTCAGAGGAAGGGCAAGAAGCTTCATGAGAACCTAAGTTGACTTCAGGGGGTCAAAAGAGGTGGCTGAGAGCTTGTTTAGCAGGGATAGGGGCTGTGTTTCTAATGCAGGGGAATGGAGACCAGGCCAGAAGCAAGTAACTCTTGCTGGCAGCAGGACCAAGTGCAGCCTCCCTCCCCGGAGCCACAGAGGGCAGGCACACAGGCAGTACTGCTGTCGTGTGTACATTTGTCTGTCTATTGGAAACCACGCTGGCTCAGTGCTGGCAAACACCAAGGGCTTTCAGTTTGAGACGTTTCTTTGAGGTCAGCTGTGAGCTTTGTCCTCCAGGAAGCTCTGAGTGCAGGGATATGGACATTTTGCTTGTGTCTCTGGCTTGTATTTCCACTTCATTCATTCCATCTTGTCCCTCCTAACCCACCCCTGTGTTCTTTCAAGGCTGTAATGAATTAATGATTTTATGTAAATGTGGTGTTTGATGGACTGAGGAGGTGTGCCTTGGGACTTGTTTAAGCTATCACTTAGGAAATGCATCATCTGCTTCATGTTTTCTGCAATTGCACTCGGTTTGTTTATTCCTTTATTCCTTTTCCCTCTTCTCTAATTCTTTTCCCCCTCAAAACAGTTCTTTAGGCGTGTTTAGACCTTCTGCCTGGATTTAGAGGAATTAATTCTGATTTTCCACCTCTGTGCCCTACCTCCCTCATTTTCCACCCTAAATGTAAAGGGAAAAAAGCAACCATCCCTGCATTACATACC
This sequence comes from Rhipidura dahli, assembly GCA_013399225.1. Taxonomy (NCBI): domain Eukaryota; kingdom Metazoa; phylum Chordata; class Aves; order Passeriformes; family Rhipiduridae; genus Rhipidura; species Rhipidura dahli. The sequence continues at coordinate 65,644 of VXAC01000209.1, read as the reverse complement.
TGATTGCTATTCAGTTCCCTGGGGAGAGGCACTGAGAGCTAAATGCAAGGGCTGGAGGTCTGGGCTCTCTGGTTAGATTCACTGAATGTCACTAATTAGAGCAGAGTAGCCACTTACATATTTATTCATGTTTCAGAACAGTTGGTGAATCAATTGAGTGAATGAACTGGAGCAGCTTCAGTTCTTCGTGTGTTTGGATTTGCTGAAGGACCAACCCCCAAACCTTATGTGCTTGACCCCCAGCTCTGCTGAGGTTGGTTCTTTGTGCCTTGCTGGTACAAACCAGTTCGGATGTAACAAAACTTCATTTCTGTGTGACTTTTAGATGATGTTTTTTCCACGCCCCCATCTTCTGCTGTTGAAAAGGAGCTGATCCCAGTCTCTGAAATACTTGCCAAAAATAAAAAAAAACTATTCTGGTGAGATGAAAATTATGCTACCTTTAAGGCCATCCTCACCATTCTTGATGGATTAATTTGCCTAAAGCTTAAATTAAAATCCTTGCAGGACTTGAAATCAGGACAGCAGCCACTTGTGCTGCTGCACGAACAAACCGGCACAGGAGAATCTTGTGGCGCACGGTGGATTTTTTTTAGACTGCGCAGATGGATTTCCCCCGTAAACACCTTGAAGTGTTGCCTTTCACCAAAATCCTGTCTGAATTTAGCTCCTAATTGATAATAGCTCATTTAGGTGGTGGGAGTAGCCTGGTGACAGCCTCCCGGTCCCCCCTCGCTGGGAGATTTGCATTCCATCTGCTGTGGCTGTTGATTAGCAGCATGCCGGCTACATGAGCAGTGCTTCTGGATGCTGCGGTCATCTGTTGCGATAAAATTCTGCTGTGAGGACACAGCCACAGAGCTCAAAGCATGGTCAGGGCAGCGAGGAGAACCAGTCTGGGGGCTTGCTGCTCTGGGGAGTTTGGCTGGAAGGTGCATGGCTGGCTCCAGGTTTCCCAGAGCGTAGCAAAAGCTTTCCAAGCCTTGGTGGACAGAACTCGGAGCTCCTCCCTGCTTCCTGCAGCTTGGATGGAGTGCCTGCCTCTCCCATTCCAGTTGTATCACCCACACTTCAAACAAGGATCAGCCTTTAATTTTACAGGTTTTACAAAGAAGAAGGTTTCAAGTCAACCACAGCTCCCAAGTGGGCAGTGTCTTGTTAGCTGCTGCCTGGCAAAGTTGCTGCGTACACAGCACACAGGTTTCTTTGGGAAGATATCCCGAGGTGATTTATTCAAGTTTATTGAAAGTACTGTTGTTCTGTCCGTTTGCACAGCTGACACTGCAACTGGGACTGAAATTTAGGCTTTTTGCAGCCGTAAGGAATAGGGGCAAAATAGATTTAAATGTGGTGGCTCTGTAACACATCCTTTGAAATGTAAATAAGAAGTGACTTAGGAAGTTGGGCCATTGAGTTTTTTTTACCCTCAGCATACTTCGAGTTTGTGTTTGGATGCAAAACCTTTCTGTTGGCAGTCACTTCTGCAGTTTGTGTATTCCCTTCCCACCAGGTTTTGTTCGGGAAGTAATAGAAATTACTGAATGGTTCCTTTTGCCTTTTTATTTACCAAGTGCCAGCAGTGCTGTGCATTGAGCCTGGGGGAAATGCAGGGGGGGAAATCACATGCCTCTCAATCTTTCTTCTCATTTGGGGTGTAAAAATCCTTTTCAGAAGGATTCATTCTAGTTCCAGTCTGTCAGGGATACTCCAAGAGGGGATACCCAGCCCGTGTGGTTTCTGGCTAGGGACTTGTGCTGTGCAAAATGAAAGAGACTAACTTGGAAAACAGACAAACAAACAAGCGCAGTCCTGGTCTCTGCTGCATTTTAATCTTAAACTAAAATTACCCCTGGAACACAGTAGCTCTGTTGAGGAGTTGAAGTGGGCATACACTTCCAAATCAATCCCTTTGAAAGACTCCCTTCTCTCCCCTTGAAGGAAGGACATTTGAACTGGAGCTTATTCCTTCCGTGTGCTTAAATGATAGCAAAGTGGCACCTGAGGAATGCTGCTTTGGCTCGAATTGGATTTAAACAAGCCCATGTTGAGAAGAAGGGAAGGCAAGGGGTGGTGCCTGAGCATGTGTTTAGAAGAAAACAGCTCCAAACTTGTGGGGACCTGCACTGGAGAGCTTCTGCTTATCTTGAATTTACCACAGTGTCTCCAGGCATGCTTCAGTCCATGTGTTTTAATTAACAGCAGGGTAGGGCTCAGCTGGGTGGCTGTGCACTGCGTGAGCAAGGAGGAATATAACCTTGGGTAGGCTTTGTAGTGTTGTGGAGAGGATCCTAAAACAGCTGCTGCTGTAATAACATGAGAATTAAAGCAGAAGAATTACTGCCCTGAGTGGAGAAGCAGCTACCTTAATGTTAATTTGCTAGTGTTTGAGCTAGAATGATATAATTTTAAAAGAAAAATATTGTTTTAAAATGTGCTGAATGTTTAGGAAGATGCTGTTGTAAACATTTATGAGAACTAACAATCTGTTCCGTTCCTGAACATGGTCTGATGTAAGGCCCTCTGGTAAAATCTTGCACAGAGCCACTCTCGAGCCCTGTGTCATTTCTCTGAGATACCTCCGACATGCATTTTCCTTCATCTGATAACTGCTTGCTTGTTATCTTCTTGCTACCTGTTTGCCTTTACTAGCTAGTAAAATAAAAAAGGCAAAATGAATTTGAGTAGTGTTGGCTCCCTGGAGGGAAATTAAGCCATTGAGAGCATGTTTGAAGTAGGTTTGTCTTTGTACCATGTGCTCGCTGTACTCGTATAGGGAGCCTGTTGTTGGTTCTGCACCGTCTGTTTTGTCTTTCTGGTTGCTCTTAATATTAATTGAAGTCTTTCCCAAGACACAGTTCTGTTAATCTTCCTTTTGTCATTTCCCTCCTCCTCCTGCCCCCAAGATCTCCAATGAACATGCTCTCCTGTGTCTGAAAAGAGCTCTAAAAGTACCATTGTTGTTGCTTTTTTAATGGTGATGGTCCATTTGTTCACCTGTTTTGGTTTTTTCCCACCAGTGCTAGGGTTCCTAATTGTTTGCTTAGCATCTGAATTTTGTATGTGCTGTAATTGTTAAAAGGATGCAAATAGTTTCCTGGAGTGATGGGTATACGTCTCTTCACAGCTCCAATTATGCAAAATGTTTTCAATTAGCTGTAATTCCCTTCCCTGCCTCCCCTCAGATACAGGAGCTGAGCAGGGTCTCTCCGGGGACACCGGTGTGCTTTGCTGGAGGAGCCTTTCCCCTTCCACATCCCATCCTGCCCCGCCAGCCTTAGGATCAGGAACCACACTCTGCTACTCCTTTTGTTTTTCAGAAGTTAAAATGCTCTTAACCACAGCAGTTCCCTGAAAGTTTTCAGTATCTTGAAGGAGGACATATTCACTCCATCCTTAGAATCCCACAATTTTGCCATCAGCAGTGGGAACAAACCATCCTGAACTAACTGCAGAGCTTTTCCTTGAGTTCATCCGTTGCAGTGCAGAGCCATAGCAAGCAGTGAAGTGCTTTTTGCAGTGCTGGTGCCAGCCAAAGGGGGATGCTTTGGTAGGTGGCCTGATGGCTAAATGTGAAAGGGCAGTTTCTGTGGTGCCTTGGCACAGAACAGTTGCCAAGAACTGACCAAAATGTTCCTGGAAGCTTCGAGGTGGTTCTGGCTCTGAGGTTGCCACCTGCATGTCTGGTGGAATTTGTCCCTGCCCATGGCAGGGGGGTTGGAACGGGATGGTCTTGCAGGTCCTTTCCAACCCAAACCATTCCATGATGATGGTGATGATGTACAGTGACAGAAGACAAGGAGAAAGCAGAGGAGCTTCCTGACAGAAAGAGTTGTTTTGTGGAGGCTTTACTGAAAAAGGATTGTGGATGTGGGTGGTGTTTGCTTAGGTATCACAGAGGAGAGGTCCATTCCTTCTTCCTGTGTTCAAAACAAAGCTAACTCTGGCTTCCCATGAATCATGGAATCGTCTGCAGCAGGGTGAAGTAACTGGGTTTAAACACCTCCATCCCTCAAAAGAAATATTTTGAAGTCCTCTAAACACTCCATCTGTAGTTGGACTATACTTTTCTTCCTATTCTGCCTCAAAGTGACCTCGCTGCTTGTTTTAGGCCTTACCTCAGCCCCTAATTCTTACTCCCTGCCTGACAGAATCCGTCAGGGAACTGAGGAGGTGGAGACTCACCTTTTCCAGCCTGTCGTTGTGTGCTTGCTGGGTGCAAGGACTCAGAGAAGCGCTTGAGTCCAAAGCAGGATTTTGTAAAACCTAATCTGATGCCTCTATTTCTGTGTCACTCCTCGAGCAGGAAGGGTGGGCCCAGCATATGGGTCCAGTTCCTGCAGCTATTGAAGCCCTCCCCAGGAAAAGTGAGCTGGGCTGTGTCCTACAGCCTGCACACTGAGCTTGGACAGAGCATGGCTCTAATGCTGAAATATGGCATTTCTTAAAGCTCTGAGTGTGTATCCTGCTGCTGGCCACCTGCAAGTTTTACAAAGAGCAGAGCTGCTTCGATTTCCCAGCCCCAGTTTGGGCGAGTGTGGCCAGGGCACAGGGGCTGGTGGTGCAGCACAGGTGATCTGCTTGTCAGGCTGCGTTTGCAGGGATGGCTTTGTCACTGGGAAAATGCTGATAGCATCTGGGCCTCTTGTCTCAACATAAATTGGCACTTTTCTTGCTGCATTCACTGATGCACAACCTGATTTTTGCTGGCAATTTAAAAAGAAAAATCAAATGTAAGTGTACTCTGTAAGAGTGTATTTAGTGGAGGGAGAGAGGGGAAGAAAGTGGGGGAGCAAGCACTGAAAGAACAAGACTTAAACTCTTTTTCAAGGTGATTCTGCCCTGCATTTGTCTTGTTCATCAGATGTGTGGGTGACAGTCCGAGTCTGAGTCATCAGACCCGGCAGAAGATGGCACTGAAGGATATCTGTGGAGGGGACAGTGGCCATCCTGCCCAAGAGTCCCTTGATCAAGGCATTGCCCGTTTCAAAGGTCCAGCTTGCATAATAAAATGTTGCTGCAATCGCTTGTGTAAGGCCCTTTGAAGCGAATTCTCAGTTTACTTTGTTTTCCAACTTTCGTTTTCTTCTTTTAAGCATTTTACGTTTTTACACCAAAACAAAGCATTTTAGGGGGCTCTGAGCAGCCTGGTCTAGTTGAAGGTGTTCCTGTTCGTTGCAGGGGAGTTGGCCTAGGAGGCCTTTAAAGGTGCCTTCCAATCCAAACCGTTCTGCAATTCTGTGATTTTTATTTCTAGGTAAAATTGCTTAAAGCAGACCAAAACATCCCAAAAATGTTTGAACATCAGCTGTGCTGGAGTACACAGAATCAGCCAGTTTGCACCCAAGCTAGGGATGGCTTTTCCCCGTGAAGGTGTGGTGAGAGAGCTAGAGAAGGCAGGAGTGGAGGCATATGTGGTGCTGGAGCCTTGGCAGGAGGGGAGGTGCCCCTGAGAGAGAGACCAAAGCTTGGATGCCTTCAATCTGCTTTAATTTAATAACCCAGACTTTTCTGGTGCTCCTATCGAGGGCATGGGCACGTGAATCCAACTCCAGCGAGTTGTGTTGGCTTCTCCAATGTCTCCTTGTCAGCTGAGCTGCGGGGTAATGCCTCGAGTCATCTCCTGCCACAGGAGAGACGCAGGTCCAAGCACGTGGTGTGATACTCCAGTTAAATCAGTCCAACAGATCGCTGCTGCCAGAGGGGGAATCTCCCTCTCACCGCCTCCTCCCTGCGTGCAAGGAGCTCTTTCAGAGGGCTAAACCACAGGAAACAACTTTATTGATCAGTGAGGTTTGTAATGCCTTTTAGTTTTGATGCTGGGTAGCTCTTTAAATAGCAGATTAACTTCCCAGACTGGTTCACTGTGGTCTTGGATGGGCAGCAGCACCAGAGCAAGGAAAAGGGCATCGTGTGTGTGTCTAAGAGAGGGCATGGACAGCTGTAACTACTGCTAAAATTCCCCAGAACTCCTTCTCCACGTGGTTTTCCTAGGAAAAAATACATACAGGAATTAAAAGTGCGCTGTATCAACATTCCTTTACCTGGCTGTTTTCTCAGTTTTGTGTTAATTCTTCTCCTCCTGTTGGTAATGTCAGATGTTCTGACAGTTTTTGTGCAGTTTTAATGAGAAGGTAATTGTTGCTGCTCAGTAAAATTCTGGAAGTAAAACTATGAAAGCTGGAGGCTCAATAAAAGGAGCATGAACAGTCATTTTATTGTGAAGCTTTATTTCCTGACAGAAACCTTTTTTCCTTTATTAAAATATTCACAATATCGAATTTACATCTTTCTTGATAAATAAGAATGCACATTAAAGAAGATTGTAAATTTTCCTCCTCTTTCTCTTTCCATTCCACCTTCATTCAGGAGATGGGGCAGAGAAAGAATATTTGTGGGTCTGAGGGTGAGGGATCTCTGCTGTACTCAGCACTATCTGGATTTCCTTCTATTTCCTCTTGCTGCTGCATTTCCAGTCCCTGTGGTCTCCATGGGGTTCCAAGGTCTTCTTCCTGTGGAAGTCCCCAGTGTTCCATCACTGCTTGGGGAGCTGGTCCAGATCTCTGCAGCTTGGGGTGATCTTGCCCTGCCTTTCCTGGAGCATTATTTGTTCAAGTGGTGTTTGGCCAAAAGGCCGGGAGCACTTGTCCTGTTAATCAGCAGAGGGTTTGCTGAATCCATGGAGTTTTGCCAGGCTGAAGGGAGACGTGGGGAAGGTGACTGCATAGGAAAACTGAAGTTTGAACTCTGAGCACCTGATTTTATATCAATAATTCTGGTCTTGGTTTCCCATGCTGCTGTGGGCTTTTCTTTCATATTTGTCTTCTTGGCTGAAGAACCAAACTGGGCATCCTTATTTCCATCCACATGTTTTAGCAGAAGGAAGATTTTTTCAGACAGGTTTGTAGCTGCATAAAACACAGCCATGCTTATTTACTTGAGGCCCATTCAGGCACTGCTAAGTTTTTTATTTGGTGGTCCTGTCACTGATTAAAGGGGAAGAAAGATCCCCTTGGATGCAACATTGCTCAGACTGAAGGCTGCTGAAGGGGTAATGGATGGCAGTGCTGAGCTGTTGTCTCACGTGGCATCAGCCAGAGGTGCAGGGGCCACTTCAGATCTTGCCTATGAGAGGCTGGAATATCTCTGCTTTCCTTAGCCTCTGGTGTGTTATCTGTGGTGTGGGTGTTTGTGCAACCATAATTGCTGCTGTCTTGTGTTGTTTTGGTGGGAAGCAGCGCTGGAGGCAGCAGGTGAGCAGCTGGGGAAGGTGTGGGTGTGCTGGGTAAGCCGGGAGCGTCCCGCTGCCATCCCAGCCATCCCACAACGCCGTAGGATCTCCATCTGCATTGCTGGCTCCTTGTCACAGCCCAGCCTGCGTGGCCTGGGCAGGTTCTGGTATGTACCAGCTCAGTAACTCAACCCTGGTGCTCTCCATTCTTTGTCTTGGAGTAAAGGTCAGCGTGAAATCTGACTCTCGGTTCCTGCTGACTGTCTTCCCTTCACCCCGGGGTGTGTGGCAATATTTCTGGTCTAGTTTTTTGGGAGGCTTCTGCAAAAACACTCATAAATCTTTACTTCCTTTCTTGAAAAGAGAGGAATTTCAGGGCGGTTGTTAACCAGGGAAAGCAGGTATTGAGTGCAGGTATTGAGCAGGTATTGATGTTTCCTGGCATCCAGGTCTGTCATCCTAGATTATCATCAGTATTTTTATGGTAGGCTTTGAAATATTACTGGACATTTGTGCTGCTTTTCTTTCAATTTTTGATTTCTTTTTTTTCTATGACAAGTTTCTGCTTAGCTGTCCTTCAAATGCAACGTACCACATAGCCTCAGTTTTATAATTCTGCTGGGAGCAGTGAATCTCCTAATGGCGCAGACGTGAAGCATTAGTGACTCCCCTGGAACAGCTGACAAGGACCAGCACTGCCTTCTTTGCTTGCAGAAGGATGGATTGTGAGTGCTGGATGCCTGTTTGAGGAGGAGCACCTGCAGGACACCTTGCAGCCACCCTGCAGACTGCAAAACCTGACACTTGAGCTGTCTTCTCACATCCAGTTACTGCACCGCCTGGTTTCTCTGCACCTGGAAACACAGTTCATACCAGGACGCTGTCACTGCTTCAGAATCTGTGTTTACAGAGTCACAAATATAAATAATTTATAGTAGACACTTGGTTGGATGTCTAGCTTGTAGGCATGTTGTGGAGGCTGCTTTTTCGTTCCAGCTAAACAAACCATCTGTAAGAATCTGGCTGGTTTCCTTGAAAGATTTCAGCCATACAGTCTAAAAAATAAAGATTTTTACCAATCTGAAAATCGTCATTTCTAAAGGTATTTTGAAATAGATTTTCTTCTTTCTGGGTTTATAGGTAAAAACAACAGAATGGTGAACCAAAGCCTGAGAGAACTTGTGTTGGTGACCTGCAGCAGTTCGTGCCCCCTCCTTCCCCTGCCCACCCATAAAACCTGTGTGTGCAGGCAATGCCAGCCTCATTTACTGCCTGAGTGGTCATTTTGTATTGCTAGGTTTAAGGCAATAATTTAATAACCAGACCTAATTTGGGCTAAAGGATTCATTAAACAGAGAGCTGACCAGCTCATCTGTGATGGCTCAGAAAAGCAGGTATATCCTGCTTTGAATTTTCTTCTTTTTTTTTTCAATAACAACTAGCTCATGAAGCTTCTTCCCTGATGGTTTTACAGTACTTTAATTCAAGGTCCACTTTTGGTCGATGGAATAAATTCCATAAGAGATGCACACCTTTACATAGGCAGTTTGCTGCTCAGATGTCAGGGTGGAACAACATGAACACAAATGTTCCTTTATTTGCAAGCAGGGTTGGCTTCCTTCCTCTTCCTACAGCAAGAAAAAGTCCCAGGAAGAAATTTCTGTAGCTGCACTTATAGCACCTAAAAGTTGGTACAAGCAAACTTTTATTTGCTACAAGATGGGGCATAAAAGTGCATGGTGAGTAATTTATTGAAAGTTTCAGTGAGCGATCCAATTTCCAGCTGATCGAAGTGTGGCTTTCTGCTGTGAAAAAGGGAGTTCCCTCGTGGAAAAAGCTTTCCTTCAGAAAAATACCCCAGTAAACACGAGGATAAGGCATTAGATGTACAAAGGTAATCTTTGTCCTTGCGTTTATGGGCTCCACAGTTTGATTTTTTTACCTGCAGATTTCACTGTTCTGTGTAAAAAGGTTGGGGAAACGATGATCTTGGTGCTGCAGAACTGTCAGGGGTGTGAGAGAATTGGGATGGTTGAGCAGACAGACAAAGCTGATGGGATTTTGGAGACAGTTTTCATCATAGTGACCCACTTTATAGCATTTTGAGGAGCAATAGAAGTGCCTTTTTCTTCTTTTTTTCCCTGGTGTGCCACTGGCCCTAGAAGCATAAGCAGTTACTGTCTTTATAGAAACAAGAAAACGATCTTTTAAATGTTGTTAATTTTTTATAACACACTTCTGCTGTAGTCCTGGTTGAGGGCTGGACACAGGGTGCGGAAAAGTTTAAAAATTTAGTGTATTCAAAGTGCTGCTGATGTTACACTTGTGATCACCTGTTCAGTATTATTTGACGTGTTTGATGCCAGCGTTGAGCTTGATTTTTATTCTTATTTCACTGACTAGATTTCAGATCCCTCCTCATAATTCAAATTGCCTCCCCTCTAGCTGGGGTGTTGAAATAACATGACTCGGATAAAGCTGTTTTGTGGCAAACAGAAGGTGATTCAGAGAACTACACCTGTGCTGATCACATAGCAAAGCTAATCAATCTTCTTTAATTAAATGCCCTTTAAAATTCAGCATGATGAAGAGGAGAGGAGTTACTAAAAATGATAACTTTTAGAGGGCACTGCTCTAACAAAGAAAAGTTTTACTGGTGTGTTCTTGCAAGGGAGGGAGTGAGCAGAGCTGCCTGGGATGCTGATCATTTGTTTGCATGCTACAGCTGCAGAAAATGGGAAATTAAACAAACAGTTGAGAGGAGAAGTGAGAAATGAGTGCTTGGGACAACTTAGGAATGCAGTTTGGATGTTAATTTTTCAACTTCAAGTTCTATTTTAGGTGTGCCAACATCTGAGCTCTCTGTAAACCTGAAAATGTGGCACGGGGTGGGGGAGTACATCCAGATTGCTGCTGGTTTGGGCTTTGCCAGCACAAGCAAGAGACTTGCAGGCTTCCTGTGGGTTTTTTTTATTTATTCAGGACGGGGAATCCATAGGAAGATGAGGCGGGGAAGCTGCAGTATTGATCAGACTGTCTTCTTGGCAGCCTGGTTCGTGGCAGCTCCGAAGAGCTGGGGATAAATGGAGTGTTAAGGCTATAGAAATAGAACAAAAGGAAGGTTATGCCGGCCCTGGCTGGCAGCAGGAGCTGGGTGCCTTTAGAAGCAGCCCCTGTTGTCAAGGAGCTGCCGAGCCCAAGGCCGGCTGCTGCCTCTGTGATTTTCTCCCGGCACAGCGTCTGGTCCTGTCCTAGCCTTGGGAGGGGGGAATAAATAAACAAACAAACAAACAAATACAGAAAGGCAGTAGCCTTGGCAGCACTTGGCTGTGGTTGCAGCTCAGCGACTGAACCACAGTGAGACCCGGACCACAGGGAAACCTTTTCTTCACAGATTCCTGACTCTTTTTTTTATTTTAAGGTCGGCATCCACCGTGGTCTGCAAAATATCTTTTATAAGGTGGTGTTTGACATTTGGAGAGGGATTTTGAATAGTTTATATAGAACTTGCTTTCCTCTGAGTCAGCAATGTTTTGAGGTTGAGCTAGAGACCTGAATTCCTAATCTCAAGGGTTTTGGAAGGGCTTCCAGTAGCAGCTGGTTTGTGTTCAAAGCCCATTTTCCTGTTCTAAACTTTGGATTATGGTCAAACTGTTCAACACACTTATTTGTAATTTCTTGAACTGGTCAATAATTTACAAAACAAGATCTTTACTGTGATATTTGGCATTGATTATGTTAGTGTAATGCTATGTTGCTTTCCTGAGCTTTTTGCTTTCTTAGAAGGTGCTATTTTGCTTGCATAGCAATATTCATGCTTGTCTTTATGGACAAAAAAAATATTCCATGCTTGAAGAGATTTTTTTTTTTAAATTCTTTATTAGTTCCAGTGACTGAAATTTAAAAACTTGCTAGGTCTTATTGTTATTCTGTGAATGTACTGGAACATAGCAACAGGAGATGGCAAAAGGTTTGGTGTTTCCAAAGCAGGAAAGCAGTGAGCCTCTGTGCTTTCATTTCTTTATGACATATTTTTAAGTGCAGGAAATGATGGTTCCCCCGTGTCAGAAAGCATCTCTAGGTAAACTTTTCTGCCACACATGGGTAAAGTCTTTGGGTTGGAGAATTTCCCTTTCAGGCCCATCCTTAGAAGTCAGCTCTGGTTTGGTACCTCCTGATTGTTATGATTTGAAAAGTTTCAGGCAGCTGGTGAATAAAATCTCTGCGTTTTGAGGGTTGTATAGTAATTTCTGCTGCTTCGCCCCTGTTGTGCTTTGCTGTTGGGTCAAGGATTTAGAAGTCTTGGAGGCAAGTTCAGATCAGCCTCACAGGGCGGGCCCCAGGGTGGGATGTTGCAGCTGCTGTGACTCTGCTGCTGGGAGTCTCCAGCCCTGGAGCAGAGCTATTTTCTGTCCCCGTGGTGTTTGGGCTGCCTGCAGGGAGGGATCCATGTGGGAGCTTTCTGTGGAGTGGGAATGCTCATCCTGGGTCCAGAGCCCTTGAGCAGGGTTGGAATGACACCTCGGGGCTGCTGCGGTTCTCCTGCAGCGAAGAGGAGCCCAAGCCCTGCTATTCCAGGGTTTGTTTGCTCCAGGGAGGGAGCCCTCAGCCCTGGGAGTAGCCACAGAGATGCAAGTATAATGAGTGGATAAGAAAGGAACCCTGGGAGCCAAAACTTGGAGATTGGAATGGGCTTTGGAGCCCTTGAGAATTCTTCTTTACCCTCGGGTGGTGGAGTTGTAAACACCAGGCATCTGTGCAGAACTGGTTATTTCCTCTCTGTTTACTCCTTAAAGCCTCATCAAACTCCAAAAGAAGACAGACTTCTTCCAGGGTTGCCCCCACACTGCAGTTTTGGGTTGTGTTCTTTACTCTTTCCATAGCATCCCTTAAAAAATGGCACTGAAGTGTGTGTAGGTTTGTGGTGCTTAATATCAGAGCACAGACAAAAAAAAATCAGAAACATCTGAATGTTGGAAGTCTGTATTTAAATATTCTCTTGAGGTTGGTTTTACCTAGAAATTAATCCTAAAAGAAAAAGACTTCTTGGTTTTGACAGTCCAATATGTGAATGAAACTTCAGTGTAGTCATTTGTCTTCTCGATTTAACAGCGTGCATTTCAACATCTGTTCGAACCTGGTAGAATCATCAGCATCCCTGGCAGTGTTCAAGGTGCATGTGTCACCTGGGGACATAGTTTAGGGGTGGGTTTGGCAGTGCTGGGTCAGTGACTGGCTTCAGTCTTCTTAATCCAGCCTTAAGCAACTCCGTGGTTCTGTGGTCTATTTCTCAGTGTTATTGAGACCATAATAAAGTCTTAATTTTCCTGTTTGTTTTAACACTGACCCTTGCAATCCGTGAGAGTGCATGAAGATTCAGGGGCTGTAACTACGGGAGGGTAGGAAGAGTCTGCTTGGCTTCAGCATTAGGAACATTTGGTTTTTGACAGTACTGAAATTGGTAATTATAGCCTGTCTTGATTTTTTTTTTAACTCATTAAACTAATTTCTTAATTACTAGAAAATGCATTCTGTCTTTGAGATTCTGCACAGTATTTTTTACAACAACAAGATGACCGAACTGCTGCTTTAATTTCAAGTTTTGACTTTAATTATGGAATTGTATGTAGTTCTTGCAAAAGAATTAAAACTGTCCCAGAGCAGTGGGGCAAAGGAGAGTTGTGGATCTGAGCACGATCACCATAATTTAAGCAGAGTGAGTTGAAAGGAAAAGGCCTATGAGAGAAAGATTTTATTTTCCAGGAGGAAAGTTTCCACACAGTTTTCTGTATGGATTTCTGTATGGATTTTAGTTTGCCACGATGCTGGGTTTGTATTGGAAGGATTACCCTGACGAGAAGGTGGGAATGGTGGCTGAAGTCAGTGAGTCCCCTGGGAGATAAAAACCTGGTGCTTTCCTTCTGAATACAAATGTTTGCTGAGCTGGGGTGAAGGCTTCTGGTCAGCTTTGGTCTTCAAACACAAGCTGGGTTAGGAGGTGGAAATGGAGCTTGTGAGACCTGGAAGGGCACTTGAAGGATCAGAAAAGGTGGTGGGAGCTTTGGTCAGGGTGCTGTTACTGCTGATACCAGCGTGTCCCTCTCTGTCTTGGTGCAACTCCTTGCACAAGCACAGGTGTGCTCCCTCGAGCCCTTTGGGCTTGGTGGTTCTCCTTTCTCTGCGTGACAAGGATGATGGATTTACCCTGAAGAGCCATTTCCATGGCAGCCACTTTTAAAATCATTCCTGTGTCCTTCTGTTACAGCTTCTTTGGTTTTCTGTTTTGTTTCGTAGACACAGATGAGGACACGGTGAAAAGATGTTTTGCCACGTTTGAAGAGAAATTCTTCCAAACCTGTGAGAAAGAACTTGCCAAAATCAACATTTTCTATTCAGGTAAGGTGCTTATTTGTGTGTATTTGTGGAAAATTCAACAACAGAAAAAGGGCCTGAAGGTCCCAAACTTTCAGGATAACCACAGCAGTGTGGTGCAGGTCTGCCAACAGGTAATTAGAGGGCGGGTTTGCTTGGAAAAGTGCTCTGCTTTAGTCAAAGATGTGGAACTAAACCCTGGTATTTGGGTGGAGGGAGAATGAGGGGCAGGTGATTTCATTTCTTTGAACTTTCAAAGTATCCTGATGAGCTTTACGGAGATGCTCTTAAAACTAGAGGGCACAAGTCTCTGGGTTTATCCATGTTAACAATCTCCTGGACATGCTTTAGGTGTGCTGAGCTTCCTAGCTGGTGTTTCTGAGCTGCTGCAGGAACAGCTCCCATGGCTGTGTGTGGCAGCTTGATCATCTTGAGGGGCCCAACAAGATTTTAAACACTGAACTCTTCCTGAAACTCCTGCCGCTTTCTGGAGCACATCTGCCAGCAGCTAAAGCCATGGGCTGTGTATTTTGAGTAAAAATGTTGTGATGGTGGCACGGGGGATTTCCAGGTGTCATGCATCAAGTGCTGTTGTGGGTTGTTTTCTCTGAGAAAGTTGCCTTCCCATCCTGTGTTTTGAAAACAACTTTAGAACAGGTTAATTGGAAATTGACCCTGTGAAATTGCTGCAAAAGGCTTGATGTGCTCTGGCTCCTCCTGCCATTAGTCTTCAGATGATTTTCAGCCTCTTTTGGTGAGGTTTAAAGTGGGGTTTCACCCAGAAAAGCATTTAAATGTAGTTACAGCAATGCACTGGCTTCTATACTTCATCTTAACATGTTGGTTTATTAACTTGGGGCTATAAACAGGATTTGCAGCACAATATGGTAGCCTTTTCTAGTTCTGGTCTTAATCTGGTAACAAAGGCATGGCTGAATTGTGCAAAATATTTTCATAGCCCTTGGGTGATGACTTTACTGCTGGCTTTTTTACTGCCAGCCAGGATCTGGGTTGTGAACATGAGGATAGCTGAAAGCATGATAGATGCAGTGGCTGAGCTTCCCTCAGCTCAGCTTCCATCTAGGGAAGAAAATCTCCTTTGGGCTGGCTGTGCCTGCTCTCCCAGCTCCCAGGAGCAGCGTGAGTGTCAGGACAAGAGACAGTTTTTAGATAGAATTGATATTTTTTTATTTGGTCAGCTGGGTTTTGCACTTCCTAGGCGTTTTTCTGCACACAGTCCATACGTACCTAAGTCAGACCAGTGCTCTGTGTTGTTTCCCAGGGAGATCTTGTGTTTCTACTCAGATCTGAGGTTTTTATGCTCAGAAACTCCCTTTCTGTGCACTGCGAGCTAGACTCTGTGCAGGAAGCTCTGTCAATTTAGATGCACAATACAGATTATAATTTTCCCTAATGAGGACCTGCTACCACACGTGCACCCACACCCATTCCAGCTTTGCTTAAAATGGTATTCATAATGTGGGGTAGGGTTGGTTTTTTTCCCAGCTAGCTGTCATTTCAAAAAGTTCCAGGAGAGAACACATGCAATTTGAAAATCTCCTGCGATAAGATTAAAATAAGCCTTTTATTTGCAGAGGAGTGACGTGACTTCCAGAGAATGGAAACCTGTTATTAGGGTTATTAGCATTGAGCTACAGCTAGAAATGTTCCATCAGTGGTTCCCATCTCTGATTGTGTCAGAAATTTGTCACGTCGGACCCCATTGTAACTCCAGGCATGTGTTGGCTTGGATTGTGCCCTGGCACATCCTATTTATTACAGGTTTACTGTACAGCTTATTACACCCCTGTCTTTGCCACAGTAAATATTGTTGGTTTTCAAGAAAGTTAAGTTTTCTGTTGATCTCTGCTTTGTTTCCTCATCATCTTTCCCTGGGCTGAGGGATCCTCAGCGAGCATCACCCAGGATTGCCACAGCACAGACCACCCCATCCTCTTGGGATGGGCTGCTCCCAGACCCCAGCTCCTCCAGGGAGCACCCAGAGCTGGAATTGCAGCTCAGACTGCTGCAAAATGCCTTTCTTTGCCCTTCCCTGTGTGCTGCCAGCAAACATTGCCTTGATTCCCCAGACCATTATCCCAGCTCAGTGGAAAGGAAAACTGCTGTTAACTAAATCAGATTTGAGAAACAATTTGCAATTTTTTTTACTCTGCTCAAGAAGATCTATGCCCAAGTGAAAGAAAAAAGAATTGCAGTAAAATTTTCAGATGGGTCCAGCAGAGGAGTGGCTGTTCAAGTGCTAAAGTTTTATCTGTGGTCAATTTTGGCTTGTGTTTGGGATTTTCTAGATGGTAGGTTTGTTATATTTTAAATCACCATCATCAGGATTTGGTTAAACAGTAGCCAGCAACATTTTCATGGTTAATTTAGGAATGTTTTTGTTATTTGTAGGAAACCCTGGCTTTAAACTGGGAAGCAAAGTATTGAACATAATGTGTACAAGTAGGGAAGGGGAGGAATGCTGGAAGGGCCTGCCTGAAATGCCCTGAGCTGGGCAGGAGGTGCAGGTGTTGGATTACCTCCTGTCTGCTGGAACAGGCTCTGATCACAGCCATGCCCATGCAAGCTGGAACCTGGGGGGAAGTTTCACTGGCTCCTCAGTGTAATCATCTTCTTTCCATCATCCTTATGTGTGAACTTTTGTATAAACTTGGAAAACCAAGTAAAAAACCAACTTGGAACTGCGTAGCTGAGGTGATAACTCTTTAGACTCTGTTAGTCAGGATCTAGCAGTGTTTTCTGGGCAAAGCTGCTGCTTTATGGCAAGCACTTTTGTTGAAGTCTGCCTCTATTGGATTTCTTGTTAGTCTTTGCCATGAAATTACACTTGAGCTGAGGGCTCAGTGGGCATCAGGTCATGCAAAATGCTGCAACACAACAAGAGTGGTTCCAGTTTCTAAACTTTTTTTTTCTAACTCTCTTGAGTGACATATTTTTTAAAGCCACTTTTCAGAGTGTTAAATTAGTGGTGGATAGTGCTAAATTAGTGATAGTGGTATATGACTTTCCAATTATTTTGGAGTATGCTGCAAACTGAGAAATTAATTTCTATTCTGCTTTGCTGTTTCCCTGGGCAATTCCCAAGGAGGTTTTTGGAACAGCAGCACATGGGTTTTTTTGTTTTTTTTTTTTTTAATTTTGTTTTGAGTCTGCATTGAGTCTTGATGGTAAAAAAATCATATTTTATTAAGATGAAATGATTTGTGGACAGAATAACTGGAGTCAGTGCAGGAGGGAGAAGGTGGTGACAGGATGGCTGTTTCTCAGGAGTGGCATTTGTTATGGATAGCTGCAGCCATAAATATTTCAAGGCATTTTATTTTCTTTAAATATTGTATTAGGCTGATGGATTTTAAGACTTTTCTGGATGTAGGGACAATGGAACAGTGCTTTCAATTGAAAATAAAAGTTTAAACTCTTCCATATCTACTGATTTGATCTAAAAGAAATCTCAGTGTATCACAGATGGTTTAATAGATGTTTTCAGTATAGAGAGTGTGAGCTTTGTTTATATGAAGGCTTTTGATTTGAACAGATATCTGTTACTTCTTCCCGAGGGAGTTCCCATTATTGTTTTTGCAGCCTGATCTTGTTGTGGTAAATATTGTGTGGTTGTAGGCTGTGGGCAGAAAATTCTTACTGTGGGCTGCATTGCTTCTGGTTGGTGGAGGCCTTGCAGCCCTGGAAGCTGTCAGAGAGGAGTTGCCCTTTCCTGCATTTTAAATCTTCTTCCTTTATTAAAGTTTATAAGCAAGAAAATCAGAGTTTTGGGCTCCTCTGTGCTCAATTTCCTATATTGATCCCCATTTTCTGATTGGCAAGGCGTTCTCCTTCTGGCAAATACCTTATGCAGAGCACTGTGAAATTATTTATAGGGTAGTTTTGCTCTTAAGATTAAGCAGAATTGAGTAAGACAAAGGAAAAGGAAGAGTAAATCTTACATCTGAGCAGGAAGCAATTGAGAATTATGGGTGAGTTGTTATGTAAGACACTAATGAAGATAATTAAATTGGCATCCAGGAGGCTGCTGGGCAGAGCTTTGTGTGGCTCTGTGGTTTCTGGTGCAGTGCTGGGTGTCCTGCTGGGTGGAGGTGGCTCCAGCTCCAACACCATGAGCCTGGTCAGCACCTTCCTGGCCAACACCAATACCCATGGTCTGTGACCCTGCTTATCACCAGAGATGCCAAAGCTGTGACTGAGGCTTAGCAGGGGAACAAAAGCCTGGAATGAGCCAGTTGTACAGAACAAAGAGAATGATAATGGTCTTAACTGTGCTGGTTTTAGCTTTAAAAGATTGTTATGTAGCCAAAAATATTATTTTCTGAGAGTACATAAAGCAGCGTGTTTAAAGGAACACCTTCTTCATACTTGAGGTGTGAGGAAGAGAGACAGACCTGTTCTGAAAACGCATCACAATGACATTTGAGTGCGGGCTGACGGCCTCTTTAACCAGTAAATAACGAGGCAGTGCTGCTCAAGTGAGGAAAAGAGGGATAAATGATTACAGCAGCTCGTGTACAGCAGCCAGCAGCGCTGTAACTCCTGATCAAAGCAGAGCTGTGTTTGTCTGTCACCGGCAGCTTGGCAGAGGGGCCATGCTGCTCTCCGAGCAGCCCAATTCCACCTCGCATTTCGAGTGGGGGGTTTGTCCTCTTTGATTTCCCCACTGTCACATGAAAAGGCAGTAAACACACAGCTCGTAGTGGGTGCACAGATCTGAAAAACGCTTTGCTTACTTGCTGTCATGTCCCATAACAGTGTCTAACAGGATGCTCCCCTCGTGCTCCCTGTGCACTCGGTTCGCTTGGGAAAGAGGAGCAGCCTCTCGTTTGTGCTCAGAGCAGCCCTGTGCTCGGTGCTCTGGGGTTTGGGTGAGCCCTGCCCGCTGCCTGCAGCCCCTGGGGGACCCCTGCCCCGCTGTCTCTGTGCTGCTTTGCACCCCCAGGCACAGGCTGGGCCTCTTCCATCCCTAGCAGGCGTGCGCGTGGTGCTGGACTGAGCATCCTCCTGAAATCAAAGCTGGGGTGGAAGCTGGGAAGTCTCAGTTCCCAGCTGATACTGCCTTAGGCTGTGCTGAAGGGACAGACCCTTGATTTTTACAGTTTTATGGGGTTCTTTTCTTGAGAAGTTGTGTGTTTTACGTAGGTTTAATGAGAAGAGCTTCCTCCTCTACTCTGCCCTTGTGAGTTCTGCATCCAGGGCTCACAGCACGAGAAGGACATGGACCTATTGGAGCAGGTCCAGAGGGCTGGAGCACCTCTGCTTAGAGACAGGCTGGGAGAGCTGGGGGTGTTCACCTGGAGGAGAGAAGGCTCCAGGGAGACCTCAGAGCCCCTTCCTGTGTCTAAAGAGGCTCCAGGAGAGCTGGAGAGGGCCCTGGGACAAGCTATGGAGGGACAGGACAAGGGGGAATGGATTCAAACTGACAGAGGGAAGGTTTGAACTAAATATTTGGGAAAAAATTCTTTATTGTGAGGGTCTGGCACAAGGTGCCCACTGAAGCTGTGGCTGCTCCATCCCTGAAAGTGTCCAAGGCCAGACTGGATGGGGAACAACTGGTCTAGGGGGAGGTGTCCCTGCCCATGGCAGGGGGTTGGAACTCGATGATCTTTAAGGTCCCTTCCAACCCAAACCAGCCTGTGATTCTAGTCTGTGAGAAGGGAAACCTGCAGAGCTGTTGGGTTTGACACACGGTGGGGAAAGGCTGCTCGCTGGGGCGTTATGTGAGGGATGGGTGCAGTGTTTGTAGGGCTGGGAGGGATGCCTGTGACCCTCACATGTGACTGTGCCCTGTCCTGGCTGTGCTGTCAGTGGCTGTGCCCTGTCCTGGCTGTGCTGTCAGTGGCTGTGCCCTGTCCTGGCTGTGCTGTCAGTGGCTGTGCCCTGTCCTGGCTGTGCTGTCAGTGGCTGTGCCCTGTCCTGGCTGTGCTGTCAGTGGCTGTGCCCTGTCCTGGCTGTGCTGTCAGTGGCTGTGCCCTGTCCTGGCTGGGCTGTGTGTGACACAGGGGAGTGCCTGTGCCCTGTGCTGGGTAGCTGTCAGTGACCCAGGTGTGTGACTGTGCCCTGTGCTGGTTGGGCTGTGTGTGCCTGTGCCCTGTGCTGGCTGTGCTGTCAGTGCCTGTTCCCTGTCCTGGCTGTGCTGTCAGTGACTGTGCCCTGTCCTGGCTGTGCTGTCAGTGACTGTGCCCTGTCCTTGCTGGGTAGCTGTCAGTGACCCAGGTGAGTGCCTGTGCCCTGTGCTGGGTAGCTGTCAGTGACCCAGGTGTGTGACTGTGCCCTGTCCCTGCTGGGTTGTCAGTGACCCAGGTGAGTGACTGTGCCCTGTCCTTGCTGGGCTGTCAGTGACCCAGGTGAGTGACTGGGCCCTGTCCTTGCTGGGCTGTCAGTGACCCAGGTGAGTGACTGTGCCCTGTGCTGGCTGTGCTGTCAGTGACTGTGCCCTGTCCTTGCTGGGCTGTCAGTGACCCAGGTGAGTGACTGTGCCCTGTCCCTGCTGCAGAGAAGCTGGCTGAGGCGCAGCGCAGGTTCACCACGCTGCGCACCGAGCTGCAGTCCACGCTGGACGCGCAGAAAGAGGCCAGCGGGGCCTCCACGCTGCAGCGGCGCAGAAAGCCCGTCTTCCACCTGTCCCACGAGGAGCGAGTGCAGCACAGGAACATCAGAGACCTGAAACTGGCCTTCAGCGAGCTCTACCTCAGCCTCATCCTGCTGCAGAACTACCAGGTACCCACGGGCAGCGGTGCTCTCACACTGCCCTGTGTCTGTGCCTTGCGTGCCCTCGAGCTGCCTCACTCCGCTTTTCATTTGTTTCTTCCTTTTTGGGGGAACAAACACTTGTAGAGAAAAGGCAGGCACCTAGCAGCTAGCAGGGTACATCTGGGTGCGTTTTATTGAGCCAAGCTGACCTGCAGAAGGACTTTCCTCCTGCCTTTCCTGGGCTGGCTGACCCCAGCACCTTTGTCCAGGCAGGACTTCTTCCTCCTGCATTGTGTTGTTCTGTGCAGGCTGGGGAAGCAGCTCTTTTATCTAATAGTTGTCATGAAAAAACTTGAAATCCTAATGTACTGTTTCTTCTTGGCGTTACTATGGTAGTGGCTGTGACCCTGCTGTATCAGAATTTCTTGCTAAAACATAAATTTAAAAAAAAAATATTTTGATTTTCTGCAGGATACAGGCTCATTTGCCTTGAGGTATGAAAACAAATGAATCTTTAGTTGTACTTGGATTTTTGGCCTGGTAAATATTGCAGATGCTGATCTTGTTCCAAAAATCCTGAAATAAAAATCTGAAACTGTTATTATATTTTTGGCTGGGCTACCTCTTCTGGAGTTAAATGCTCTGAAATGCTTTTGAATGTTTTACTGTGAGGGCTTTTAGCTTGTTAAATAAGAATGTTGGAGCTTAAATTGACTACGTCTGTATTCAGATCTTTGCCAAATCTTTACTGTAGAATTTTACTAAACAAAATCCACAGTAAGAATAAATTAAATACCACTCTGCTGTATGGGCAAAACTTACTGTCCCAAAATTTTGGGGTATTTGTACCTGTCCTGCAGTGATGTTATCTTTGAGCATGTGTCTGGAAACAAGGAGTTTCCTAATAGGGCTCTTTAACTATTGGTGATAGTTCCTAGTTCAAATTCTTGGGAAAGGTGGAGTATCTGTATCCTTTTAGAAATGGAGTGAAGCAGCATCACCTGCTGTGATTTCTCCACTTATATTTGTTTTCTTTTTTTTAAAGAAGACAGCTATACTTTTAGTTACAAAAATCAGTTCTGAGGCTTGATGAAGAATTTAAGTAGGGAGCTTGGAATGTTACAACAAGGAATATTCAAGCTCTTGCAGTTTTGGAGAGAAGAAAAAACAATAACCTGGTGGGAGGATGATGTAGCTGAGCCCTTCATGTAGGAGATAAAATGCAGTCAACAGCAGCATTATAAATGTCAAACTGGCTTTGATGAAATGCTGATGCCTTGAGTTGGGTTACTGAGGAAGGGAAATCCACCTGAAGCAGATTCCTCAGTCTCTTGGGGCTGCTCAAGAAAGAGCACAAGTTCCATGCACTCATTCCTTAGGTGCCCAAACCAAAGGTCAAGTGAGACTATAAGCAGCCTCCAGGGCAGCTCTTACATGTTGAACTTATCAATGATTTAACTTCTGATAAAATTGATTTATTGTTAACAGCAATGCATTATTCTGGAGTGTGTACATACATAAAAAATCAATTTATCTGAAATACTGTGTTTTAGGACAAACAAAAGCTGAGAAATTAAGTATATAATATTTAGTTACTTATTCTATGTATCATATAGTGCATTTATGGGTGAATAATAGAGGCTGAACCAGTTTTATTAAATTGCCTTGCTGGTGGATTTGCTCATATGTATGAGCAAAAATTTTTGAGTCCACTGTTTGATTCTGCTTGGTGTTGCATTATATTATTGCCTAAGTTGCACTGTTTGTTGTTTGTGGAGGTTTTTTTTTTCCACAAAATGCAGCAGAAATGGAGGTCAGGCTTGGAGAAGACCCTTGTCAAACAAAACCAGCAAGAACAGCAGAATATCAGACTGCATAAATGATGTTTGTTCTATTCCCCAGTCCCATCACTGCCTGTTCCACACCACAGTGAGCGACAGGGCTTTTATTGTGCACTTTGGGGTTGCAGAATTTTTGCAGCCAGAGGACGAAATGCCGTCGGACAGGTTTTAGGGTGCCTGGTACAAACATGTCCCATCCAGACAAGGAACCCCAGAGTTAGGCTGGGGTTGCACCCATGGCAGAAGAAGGGATGTTAGTTCAGGCTACAGAAAGATCTCTGACCAAAATCATCCTTTTGTTGCCGTTTTTCATGTGAAATCGCTGCTCTCCTTGGGGTGGGATGCTGGCTTTTCCAATAGAAAGTAATTAAAGACTCTTGTCTGCAATAAGGCAGGTCATTAATGTTCTGGCTTCCTGCTCCTGTCTCCCCAGCCTCATTTCCCACCTATATGGGAGAGGTCTGGCATTAAATCACTCTGAGCATAATTACATCAAAAATAATTTCAGTGAGTAGTTGGTGCCTCTCCCCAGGGCATTGGATTTTGCTGTTTTCTCTGGCTTTCTTTCCAAGCTGCTCTCCAAGCTTTTTTCAGAAGTGAGTCTTGCCATGGTCTCTCTGTGTTTCTGCCATTGCTTGAATGAGTTATTGAGTTTTTAAGTGGCACTTCCTGCACAATGAAATGCAGGATTGCAAATCCATCATGCCACAGCAACTGCTGCCCTGTGATGAGCTTTGCCCATCTCAGGTGCTGTGCATGGGTGTTGAATCAGGGATCATCTACAATTTGGAAATCAGCAGCTGATTCATGTTTTAAGCACTGTGTGCTTGTCTCTGCAGACTGCAGAGTTAAATCTGCAGGCCTGAGCTGGTTTGGCAGTCGTTGTGCAACACACTCCATGGAAAAAAAAATGCTGTTGTGGGGATGCACTTGTCTGGATTTAATCTGCAGCACTGACAACTTTCATACAAAGATTTCCTTTCTGTAATGAATTTAACTGGAGAACTTGATTTGAAACCAGTGTAAAGTTTAAAGAAGCCAGTAGCTCTGATTTTTCAGAAGGGAAAACCCCTTAAGGGTTATTTGTCTTCAAGGTAGCGTCAGGTCACTTCTTGCATAAAGGAGGAAGGTGGAGGAGGTCTGGCTTCTCAGGGAATAAAAAGGTTTAGGTAGCTCTCTTTCTATGCCCTAGAATCCCACGTTTTTCCTTTTATTTGCAAGGATTACGTATTCCTCACAATAAAGTAATAACTCAGAAACTTCCTGGCAATAGGTGCAATCATTTTGGTTCTTATTAATGATTCCTTTCTCGCTAGCCCTGCAGAGAGAACCATTTCCCTCTCTTGGGAGATGGCTGGGATTAAATGTCTTTTCCTTTGCATGTCTTTTCCCTTGTGTGCAGAACCTGAACTTCACTGGCTTCCGCAAGATCCTGAAGAAGCATGACAAGAACCTGGAGACAGCGCGGGGGGCGGAGTGGAGGGTGGCCGAGGTGGAGGTGGCTCCCTTCTACACCTGCAAGAAGATCAACCAGCTTATCTCCGAAACAGAGGTGAAGAGGCTGGCCTGGGCACTGCTCCTCTTCTAGCCAGCAAAAAGTGGGGATTTGGGCACTGCTGGTTTCTGCAAGTGCTCAAGCCCAGGCTGGATGGAGCTCTCAGCAAACCTTTTCTAGTGGAAGGTGCCCCTGCCCGTGTCAGGGGGTTGGAACAAGATCTTTAGGACACTTCCATCCAAAACTGTTTTATGACACTGTAATTTCTATGGTGTTTTGCCCTCTCTTTATCTCGTATTTACCACCAAGATGGCTAATAACGTTGGTTGTGAAGTGCCACTGATTCCTGGCACTGATCACCTAAATTTGGGTCTGTTCTCTTCAGCTGGTGACTTTTCCCTTGGAAAAGCCTTGTGCAGCCCTAACCTCTGCTGTGCAGGGACTTGGTGCAGCATGCTGAGCTTCTCATGTCTTTGTATTAAAAAAAAGCTGGGCCAGGGCTCACCTGTAACATGGAAACCAACCTTTATTTTTGGTTTTAGTGCATTACCATGTGCTTATCATTCAGATGGACTTCAGCAGTGTGTGTCTCTGTCTCCTTAGGAAGTGGTGACCAACGAGTTGGAAGATGGAGACAGACAGAAGGCAATGAAACGTCTGCGTGTTCCACCCTTAGGAGCAGCTCAGGTGAGAGGCGAGGGTTGTGGAGCGAAGCTGCTTCTCCAACTTGTCAAGCTGCCAAATCAGATTCAGCATCTGAAGGAAACAGTGGAAATAATTGGTGTGAGCTTGCGTGGGGCATGGCCACATAATCTGCTTTAGTTCCGGAAGGTTTGGAAATAGGTTACTACTCCTAATGCATGCAAACAAGGTAATGAAGGGAGGAGATAGATGGTAAAAGGAAATTTGTGCTAATAAAAGCATATGCTTGGTGTTTGTGTGGTCTGGGGTATTTTTCAGCGGGTACTGAGATGCCCAAGCTCTGTTTCAGTGTGGCAATTTTCAGTTTAAAAAACCACACTTCAGGAGCACGAGTGCAGTCCGGGATCAGGACCTTGTATTTCTGATTTTAAGTTTGCTCTGCAAACTAATCTGACTTTGCGGATAACCTGTTTACCTCACCTTAGTTCTGCCATGGCTCTGTTCACAGCCTGTACCAGCCTGGACTACATTCAGGGTTGGACTGTTCTGTGGGTTGTTCATTGCACTGAACGTCACCGTGGTACTTTCAGGTGGGTATCCTGCCCTGCCCCTCATCTCCTAGGGAGGGCCTGGGGCTGCACGTTCTGGCTCAAATCACAGTCATATCACATTGGGGTGAATTACTTCTGCTCAGCCGTAGGTGGTGGCTTTCCTCATGTTAAATATGTGAATTTTGAACACAAAAATCCTTTTCTCCTGGTTTCCTCCTTATTTTTGGAGGGATATCCTGAGGCTGCAATATCTATGTGTAAAAAGAGATTTTTGTTAGCCTTCCATGATCACGCAGCCCATGCCCACCTTGAGACAGGTGCTTGTAGGGCTTGAGCTTTGCCTGGCACTGGCTCCCCAAAGAGAAGCCTACCAGACACAGAGCCACGTGACCACGTGCCACTCAGGGTGGAAGCTGGGAATTCATGTGGAAATTCCTGGGATTTCAATGCCTGGAGTCTGTTAATTGAATTATTTGACTTTTTCTTATTGGCGGAGGTTGGCAAGATTGTTTAAAAGCTGCAATAAATGATTGCATCTCTCAGGCCCTGGCTTTATTCTGCTTTGTGCCTTCTGAGTTTGGCCCCTGATTAGAGCTGGAGCCACGTTAGCGCTGCAGATCCAGACACAGAGCTTAATCACAAGCGGCTTTACTAATTGTGTGTGTGATTTCTGCAGTGTTGTAACTTGCTTAAGCAGTACAAAGGAAAAGGCTTGACAAATCAACTTAGGAGCTCTTGCATTAGGGAAAGCCCATGTCTGTGTTTTTATGACTTAAAAGAATTTTTAATCGGATGTTTCTGTAATTGGATCCAGCCATCTCTTGGGATAAAATGCCTCTGTTTGAGGAGCTCTTTGCAGTTTGGCCTTCCCATGGTAGAGGCATGAAGTTGACCCATCTGCATGAAGGGGCTGTTTAATGTGTAGAAACTGTTCTTTATTCATCGTTCCTGTTACTTAAATGTTTGATCTCTGTGTGAGATGCAAATATGATTGAAGTCGTGTTTGCTTTCCCTCTCGGTGCTGAGAATGAAAAAGTGACGTGGCTGTGAGAAGGAATTCATAAAAATGATTGTATCTCCAAAGCAGGTGTTACTGAGCCAGAGTGGGTGATAGGTGTGTTGTATCAGCAGGCATGATCTGATAGCAAAAACCTGGGTTCCAAGTGCAAAGGGTTTGTTTTTAATTGCCTCACACTTTGCTGCCCTCTCGGCTGCTTTTGCCATATTGTTTCTGTGATTTGATCAGCTGAGATAGAATTTTAGTGTTCTGTGTGGAGAATTTGTGAGGCAGCATCAGAACATGGCTCCTGTCAGTAACAGGGTGCTCTGCTGCCTGGTTTGAAAACCAGAGCAGCAGCATTTTACAGAGATGAGTTCACCATCACTTGGGGTCTGTTAAAGGCTGCACAGCTACAGGTGGGTCCCAGGAGGGATCACCCTAAAGAGGGCAAATTTTGAGGCTTCTATTTCTGCACAGGCTTCCCATGGTGCCAAGCTAGTGTGTGAGGTTGGAATTTCACAGCAATGTGCATTTGCTTTATTATCCAGGAACCTGGAAGGTTTCATGCAAAATCTCAGGCCCTTGCTGCATGCATACCTGCTCTTGTCTGAGAGTTAGGCTACCACTGGACTTGTCACCAGGGATATTTTCACTTCTCAGTCAGTATTTCTGGGGCTACTCTGCCCTGTTTGGACTTTGGACCAGATGACCCACCGTGGTTCCTTCCAACCATACCCATTTTTTGATTTCCCTTGGTTTTCAGGTAAAAATTTGAAAACCTGCTTTTACAATTCCGCACTTAAGACTCATTTATTTCAGCTTCTTTGGGGCTGTGTCATTTCTGTCCAAAAGTTGACTCCGTTTTGCCTGAATCCAAGAGTCTAAGTTTTAGATTCAAAGCAACAGTTCTGGAGTCATTGTTCCTTGCACAGCTTTTTCTCCATAAGTAATATAAAGTATAGATGCTGAACACATGAAATTCCCTATGGATTTGCCTTCTCTGAATAAAAGTTTGAAAAACTCGAGGCTATAATTTAGGCAGGTCTGTGGGAATAAATTCTCGGCTTCAGTTCTGTAAAGTGCACGTTCTTTCTTTTATCCCTCTTAAAAAGCATGAGTGGGTGAGAAACCCTCTACAAACCTAAAACTGAGGCTTGAATAACTGTATTTTATTTAGGCTTTTCTCATGAAGCCTGTGTCTAGTGACCAGGGGAGACAGTCCTTTGCAGAGAGGTTTATTCTGGAGAAAGCTGCTGCTGTGCAAGGCTGTTGTTCATCGTTTGAAATGAAGCACATTTGTTTCCAAAGCCCCGAAGCCTGAATGAAGGGAGCAACAGGCTGCCCCGTGCTGGGGTTTCTCTTTGGGTGGGGCTGGGTGCTGTATGGCTAGCCATGAATATGTATTGCATTACAATTGTACAGAGTTGGGTTATTAGGCATTGTTTGAAATGCTGTAAATGGTTCCTCTTGGTTTTGTGGGGAGCTGAAGTGTTTGTGTATCTGTCTGCTGGGATTTCATCTCTATTAAACCAGAATATTTAAGTGCCTCTAGTCAGATTTATGCTGGTGCTGTCCCTTGTGCCTGTAGAGTGAGGCAGGGACGCTGCTAATGACTCGACTGCAGCAGCTGGAAAGGGAATTTTCCCCAGAATGCTCCTAAATCCTCTGACAGGCAAGGCAAAAGGTCCACCACCTGCTGGAAAAGGCAGCTGTGTATGTGTGCACCCTGTTTTCCCAGGGTACAGCCAACCAACCACCCGGGAACCAGGATACAGCCTTGCTTTGTGGCACGGCCTCTGCTGTCCCTGAAGTCCTTCCTCTTCCTGTCCTTGCCAGGTGTGGCTTTTATAGATGGACCAAATGTATGGCCACTGGTGAGAATCTATCGAGGTGGCTTTCTCCTGATAGAATTCCTCTTTCTCCTGGGTATCAACACGTACGGCTGGAGGCAGGCTGGAGTCAACCACGTCCTCATCTTCGAGCTCAACCCCCGCAGCAACTTGTCCCATCAACATCTCTTTGAGGTGAGCAGGAGGGATCGCAGGGGTGGCTGAGCCTCTCTGTAGATCAGCAGGAGAAACCCTGGGCCCTTTCCTGGCAAGGGCTGCTAATACAATTAGAAGAGGAAGTTGCTGAAGTCTGATTAGATTACAGGATTGAGCACTGCTCTCCCTTTCCCTCTAATGAGAATACATTGTGGGTGTCGGGGCTGTGTTTTCATTAGGTGTCTGTGTGGTTCTTCTCCCTGCAGATTGCTGGTTTCCTGGGCGTTTTGTGGTGCCTGAGCCTGCTGGCATGTATATATGGTAAATTCACCTACATCCCCATGCAGGTGAACCCACTCATCTTGTACGGCTTCATGTTGCTTTTTCTCATCAACCCTACCAAAACCTTATATTACAAGTCCCGTTTCTGGCTGCTCAAACTATTGGTAAGTGTCAAAGCTGCTTTAAATAAATGACTTTTCTTCAATGCTGTCTGTGGTTGAGCAGTAGCTGTGAAGGGTATACAAGTGTCACTCACCCTCAGGAAAGGGTGCTTGGGGGATGCTTATACCCCTGTGATTTATAGAGCAGACCTGAGCAGGTGTTGACTGCAGATAGTTTTTGAGGATGGGCTTGCAGAAGCATGTTCTGCTTCCTGTACCTGTTGACTTGTTAACCTTCCTGCAGACAGCTGCTTATAAACTTTTGCATGTCTGGAAAGCCTTGGGTGTCCTTGCTGGTCTATTCCTTAACCCAGTGAAACAGTTTGATTAGAGGTGCAATGCTCTAAGGCAAGGCTGCATGGGTGCTCCTCAGCCCAGACTGGGACAGTGCCAACGTTGAGAGGGTTCACTAATGGAGAGAGAACCTTTGAAAAAGTTACTGCTTATAAAATTATGTTCATGGGTGGGGCTTTTTTCCCAACAAATCTGTTTGTGCTCTTAAACAAACTCTTTATTTGAGAGCGAGCTCTTTGTTTTCCTGTAAGATAGGTCTGGTAAATTCAAGGTGAATCTGTGTGCTGCTTCCGTGTTCCAGTTATAGGTGGGAGCTCTGAAAGAACAGTTTTCAGACTTGCTGGGTGACTCATGAGTTTCTTCCCAAATGGCTGCTTCACACGTTCCTCCCCACCCTGTGCACCCTTTTGGATTGGCTTTAATCGAGTCGGTTCCCCTGATACCTTATCCTTGCTGGCACTGCTCTGAGAGCTTTGGGCAGTAGAGGGTTTGGCTGGCTGGTTTTCTTCGTAGAATCATTTCAGTGCCAATTAAAACAATTAACTCTATCTGGAACACAGCAAAGATGAGACACAGCATCGTGCTTTGAGGACGTGCGTGCAGGTGTACACACACTGCATTAACCTCGGTGTGCTCACCTCACTGATTTCATTTGCTGCCTTGCTGCTATTCCAGCTTCTTCCTTTGTGCCTTGCAGCACTCAGCCATCCCTCACAGAGGCACCTTTAGTCCCAAGCCTCATTAGCCTGACTGCTGTCCCCTGGTGTGAGGGGAAGCTCTGGATGTGCTTTAACCACACGAGCAATATCTGTGCTAATTTACCTTAATACCTTGCTGGGGTGAGATTCTCACTCTGCACAGAGCTCTTCTGCTGTTTGCAGCTCCTGCCCTGTCCCAGTGACCTCCAGACTACCCTGCAGTCTCAGACAGAGTTGTAGGATCCCAGAATGGCCTGAGTTGGAAGGGATCTTAGAGATCATTGAGTTTCAGCCCCTCTGCCATGGGCAGGGACATCTTCCCTGTGACACCAACACTGCCCCAGGTTGCTCCAAGCCCCATCCAGCCTGGCCTTGGACACTTCCAGGGATGGGGCAGCTACAGCTTCTCTGGGCACCCTGTGCCAGGGCCTCCCCACCCTCACAGGGAAGAACTTATTCCCGGTATCTAATCTACACCTACTCTCCATCAGTTTTAAGCTGTTCCCTCTTGTCACTAAGTGCCCTTGTAAACAGTCTCTCTCCATCAAACCAGAATCATGGAATACCTCAAGCTGGAAGGGCCCCATAAGGTTCATTGACTACCCTGAGTGTGCAGAGGCCAATTCATCCCAAAGTCTCCTAGGGGGAAAAAAGCTTCATCAAAATGCAGGATCACCTTAGTGGTGGAAATGACATGGTACTTGTGTGTGTTATATGGGAGGAGGAGAGGAAAGAAGAGACCAGACCTCATAAAGAGCAGCTTTTACTGTGTGTACTTGACCAGCTGGGTGTGTTTTATTTCTCCATGCAGCAGCCAGCAGATCTCTGGGTGAAAGGTGGTTTAAATAGTCTTAGAACTGTGCTGCTCACACCAAATTATGTTTGGTGAGCATTTTTCTTCACGTGCTTCATATGTTTCCTTTCCAGCCAACCCAAAATCTGACATATCAGGTGTAGCAGAGCATTACTGGCACTGCCAGGTGTTCTGGAACCAAATCAGGAGCATACCTGAATGTACTGCAGCATTTCCTCATGGATCTGGGAGGCTTCCTGCCTGCCTGTGATCAACATCAACTGCTTGTTGACGGTGGGATCTCTTGTGCCATCCCTGAGGGATGGCAATTCACATCAGAACTGATCTTCTTCTTGAGTGAAAAAGTTACTCAGCTTGTAACGAAGACTAATTCCCCTGCCAGGCTCTTCTTTCTTGCCTGTGTGCTTAGGGGAGCACTCTTTGTGCCTTTGCTGCCAGATAAGGAGCCCCTGAGTGCCCTTGTGTGGGCTGGGGAGAGCAGCTCTCTGGGAGGAACTGGATCTGAGCACAGGGAATGGCCTGGTGTCACTGTGCCCACGCTCTCTGCAGGAGCTGCATGGCCACAAGTGCAGGGAGCCTGTCTGGGAGAGGTGAAAAGTTAGCTGGTGTTCAGCCCAGCTCAGATATCTGGTATCTCAGCACGTGTTAAAAGTGCAGGGATCAGCAGCAGGAAGTCTGTGCTCAGGTTGTGGAATTGTTGATAGAGAACTGCAATTGGTTATTGAAACCGAGGTGCAACGCCAGCTTCTGGTGTTTCATGCCTCTATCCTTGCCTGGGGGGTGTTGCAGACACTTCTGAGCTGGGGAGTGAGGAGGTGGCTGTGGTACCTCCACTGCCAGCATGCCCTGGGAGCCGGGCTGCAGCTCCAGCTGTGCCTGGCACATGGCACTGGGAGGGTTCAGATGGCAGCTCAGGTTCTGGAGGACAGGTGACTCAGATGCCAGTGCCAGATATGTCCTGGGTCTATCTGTTGACTCCTTCTCAGCTGTAACCTTTAGGTGGAAAACTCTTACTCTCTTAAAAGTTTTATGCTGTCACCTGGCAGTGCTGAAGTACCTCTCCCTAAACTAAGTAACAACAAGAATATTATTGTTTCTTGTTTTCTTTTTTTGTTTGTTTTTCAGGGAGATCTGTCTGTAAAGCTACTTTCACATTCCAACTGCTTAGCTAGTCTTTATTCATGGATAGAACAATGGTCTGTGATGAAACAGATAAAGATAGTATCAGGGAGTGTTGGGAAAAGGGAGGAAAGAGCCTTTGCAAGGGGAGGCTGGCGTGGCCTTTGAGCTCTGCCGAAGCTGTTCTGCAGCTGGGCACCCTTGAAGACAGTCCTCCCTAAAGGCTGGCCCTGTGTGACCCTTGGGAACAGGTGCCATGAGCACAGAGCTCTCTGGGTCAAGATCCACATCTGCTTTATGCCACTGACTCTCAATCTCCTGTTTGGCTTTGAAAGTTTAGGAGCAGAGCCTTAATCTGTATTAGAGGCTGCTGGGAATGTGTCAGTGCTTTCCTGGGTGTCTGGAGCTGTGCACCCTTCAGGTTAGTGAGGAGAGCAGTAAGAAGGATCAGTGTTAGCCTGCACTTTCATTAATTTAAAGGCTCATAAATCCCAGAATGACCGGATGGCGCTGGTGCCGTCTCTGTGAGAAATTGGCCATTAGTAACTATAACTAACCGGGCAGGGAGAGGGGTAATCAAAGGTAATGGAGCAGAAAACTGTCTGCTTTGGAAGGAGCAAAGCTGCTGCTCAGGCTTAGAGGGAAAGTGGATTGGGATTGAGGGGGAGTCCGACTGACAGTCAGTAGGATTTTCTCTGCCCTCTCTTTAACCCTTTCCCTGCTGGAGGCATTGGCAGACCCCTTAACAATCCTCACTTTCACAACTTCTAACACCAAAGAACAGCTCATGAGTTAAGGAAACCAAGGCATGACCAGACTAATGGCTGTGCCAAGGGTCTAAATCCAATTGCCATTAAGTGTGAGGGGAAAGGCAAGTGTGGAAGATGTCAATAGACACGATGTAAATGCCTGAAAGATAGTGCTGATCAAAGTGAGGGGCAGCGAGAGAAATGGAGCTGTGTAGAGCTCTTAAATGGAGCCTGGGAGTTTCTGGGAAAGAGCTGGGTTTGAGGAGACTGGGCTGTTCTGCCAATAAAAAACAAAAGGCTGGGGGGGCACAGGAATAGATGCACACAGGAGGAGGAAAGCAGGCATGTTCTTTGTGCTAAAAGTGAGGAGAGAGTTATCCTCTTTTGTCAGCAGGAGCAAAGGGTCAGCAATAAATCTTCAAGTGTTTCTGTTATTTCCATATTTGTTCTGTTCTGTGATGTCCTGCCACTGCATTTGGATGCCTTTGACACAGCCATGAATTATTCCTGCTCTGTTTTTCCTGACAGTTTCGAGTATTCACTGCTCCCTTCCACAAGGTAGGCTTCGCAGATTTCTGGCTGGCTGATCAGCTCAACAGCCTGGTCGTGATACTTATGGATTTGGAATACATGATCTGCTTCTACAGCTTTGAGGTTCAGTGGGAGGACAATGCTGGACTTCTGGCAGATACAGGTACAGTAACGCCGATGGCCCCTGTGAATGTGGTCAAAGTGACCTGAAAAGCACTCAGCCAGGCAACTTCCTAACTGTCTGTTGTAAGAGAGCTGTTAGTGGTATGGGAAACTAAAATAATTGGCATTTCTGGAAAACATGGCATTAGAGAGATTCTCCCCTTTCTTACTTCCATCCAGAGAAATGGAATTTCACATCAGCGTTCATTTCCTAATCCAGGCATTTGGCCTGATGTGTATATCCATCAAAGAATTTAGGCACAGGGCTCCTGATTGGAAAGAGAAATCCATTTTCCTGACATTGTTGTTTTATTTCACAGTAGTTTAACCATGTGTTTGCCCTCAGCCTCTTCCTGTTGCTCATCATGAGCACCCTGAGCTTGTTAAGCACAGCTTTCTGCACTGTAGCCTGGTTCTTAGGGGCTCCATCACCGTACCCTGAAGCAAGAGAGGATGGAGAAGCTCCTTAGTGCCACCTCTTATTCATTCTGAGTTGATGCTGTGCTGTCAGGGTTGTCCATGCTCTGTCTTCTCTGCTTTCCTAGCCAGCAGGAGCACAGAGCTGGAATATGAATTTTGACTTTGGCCTTCCCGGTGGCAAAGCAGTACCTGTCTCCTCACGGGTGGGGCTGCTGACTTTCCATTCAAAGCAGTGACTGCAGGCAAATCATATTGTCTGATGGTTTTCACACTTGCTGAGAGAATTTGCTGTATGCTTCAATAAGCATCAGTGTTCACTTTGTTCTTCCAATCTGTCTGATCTTTCCCTTCATTTTAAAAGACAGCGTTGCGGGTAGCTAAATATTTACTTATTAAAAATGAAATTAAAATACACAGAGCAACTGTGTGCATAACAGTTTGTCCTCTCCCAGTCTGAGCAGTGGAATGCTCACACAGTGTTTTGGGATAAATACCAGCTAATAATGCATCTCCCTTAGTGTGAATAAGAAACAAATGAATGTTAGGCAGGAGGGTGTTTGGTTTAGATGTGCTAAGTGAGACAGCAGAAGATTATGGAGTTCTTGGAGGTTGTGGGAAAACCTGAGGGATTCCTGGTCATTACCTCAATGAAAAGGAGGCTTTCAAACACAGAGAGGGGACACAATGGCATGATGGTTCTCATCCCAGTTTTTGAAGCCAGACTGTGCCTTTACTTTGCTTTTTAAAACACAAAGCAAGAAACACCATCCCAGTCCCATACTGAAATATGTTTTTTCCCATTACAATGCACGAGAAAAACAGGTCAAGGACATCTTGGGCAAAGTAGCCTTTTAGAGCTGTCCTGCAGAGTTTCTAAGTGCTCTCCCATTTATGCACAAAAATCCAATGTCGAAGGCCTTTTGTAATTGCATCCTTAATTTGATTATTCACAGTACTGCCAACAGCACCGAGCACACTTAAAAATAGATGATTCCTAATTGTGCATGTTAGTTATACTGGCAGGACTGAGGGAGGCAGAGGGTGATCTGTCTGGATGTGTTACTGATGTCGTGTCACCTGAATGCCTCCAAGATGGAACACTGAGCTTCAGGCTACTCTGGGTTTCTTGCTGTTTGTGTGCCTCCCCACCCGGCGCTGGTGGGGAATCGCTGCCACAAAGTGATATTGCAGACAGTAAGATATTAGCAATTTTTAAACTTACAAACTCTCTGTCTAAACAGCTTTAACTCCCGTTTCTCTTGCAGATAATCAGATTTGTAACAGCTACTCCTACGGAGTGAGAGCGGTTGTCCAGTGCATCCCTGCTTGGTTGCGATTCATCCAGTGCCTGCGCCGTTACCGTGATAACAAACGGGCCTTTCATCTGGTTAACGCTGGAAAATATTCCACCACCTTCTTTGTGGTGACATTTGCAGCCCTCTACAGCACTCACAAAGGTATTGGCCATTTTGGAGAATCCTTTGCAGCCCCTGGGATTTGCTTTTGGCACGAGAGAAAGCTCAGATGCTGGCATCCCCTTGAAGCATGAGCTTCTCGTGGTTTGGCACCTGTGAAACGTCTCTGGGAAAAGGCAGGGGCCTTCCCAGCTTGTAAAGAGTGTCTTAAGATCTCACTTCAGGTGTTTTTCACATCCCTGGTCTGCTTAGAATTGCACTTAGAGAGCGTGGGAGGGAATTTTCACGTTTCTCTTTTGAAAGGAGAAAACTGAAATACCTGTCAGGCTTTGCTGTGAAGGGAGGTGAATGGGAGGGAGATGTATGAGGAAAGGGATAGCACAGGAAAAACTTCTCCCTTAGCATTCATGAATATTTAACCTGGATCATCTAAATAATCAGTCCATCATTCCTAAATGTGGAGGCATGTGCACAGTGCCAGGAAAAAGTGCTCTCTCTGATTTTCCTGTGTGATTCTATCCATGTTTTTTTCTGCAGCTGGTAAGGAGTTACTTCCAATCCATTTAACTGCAGATTGAGCTCTGATCCCTGAAGTTCCTCATCTCCCTGGAAACGACAATTACTCGTTTCTACTCTTGTTCTGAAGGAAAAAGCTTTTAGTTTCTGCACTTCAGGCAGCCGCCCTGCCTTTCATTGTTCTGAAGCCCTAAAAGCTGTATTCTTTCATTTGAGAATGTCTCCCTTCTATATATCCAGAAATTAGCAGCCACACACAGTCGTGAGCAATTACTTACCCTGGAATATTCCTGTGGTGAGGCAGGGAGAAGTGTTGAAGGCATGATTCTGGTTAACATGCTGGGTTTTTTGGAGGGTTGTTAGAAACCTTCCCGTGGCCAAGAAATGTCTGTGTTGACGTAGCTGGGCCCGGAGTCACACTGATGGTGTTTGTCAGGCGTTTGTGTGGCAGGGAGGGGCAGTGGCCTGAGATGGCTGAAGGCTGGGAGCTGGGCTCTGTGGCCAGGGGTACACGGAGAGCTGGTGTGAGAGCATCCTCTGGGAGCACCCCCCGTGCCTCCCCTCCTCGCTGCCACATCCCAGAGCCCGTTCCTGTTTTAAATGGGTCTCTCAGTGACACTCTGCAGCCCTGCGGTCCCATTAGTCACTGCTTCAGAGCTGGGAGAGACACGGAGGGGCTGCCTGGCTCCACAGGCACTGCTTGTCTCTCCTGCAGCCAGAGCTGCTCCGGGGAGGCTGACTAATGCCTCTCCTGCCTCCCTAGGGGGATGCACTGCCAGAGCCTTCAGCTGGGGTAGGGCCACAACCAAGAGGAAAACCAGCCTCTGTCAAAATGTCCTGTTGAAGAGTTTGACCTCTTCCCGCTGCCCTTGAAGTTTCCCATCCGTGCCAGCGTTGCCACCCCGGCTCTGGTCGCTGCCACGCATAAGTGGTGTCCCCTTTCCCAGCCTGGCAGGGAGTGGGCTGTAATGAGGTGTTTATGAGCCTTGTTCCAATTGCTGTGAGATGTTCCTGACTCCCAGCTTTTGCCTGTCTGGGTTTGTCAGTGGGAGTCAGAGGCACGTAGCTGTCTGTGTCGTACAAAAAACAATTTGGAAGCTTTGTGGCCTTTGGAAATTACACATTAGCACAGATTTGTAAATGTCACTGCACTGGGCTTTTCAGAGGGCTGCCTAAAGCCCTTGGCGTGACCCCTCAGCCCTGTAGGCCTGTTCCTGTCCTGCCATAAATGCACTTTCTAGTGTGCTGTACCTGTTAAGGAGCCAATTTTATCGAAGTGCTTTACACAGATCCACTTTGTTTGGAGCTTGGAATCAGATGGTCTATCAGCAAGTTGTTCTAATGCACCTGTGTAAAATAGATGTGCTGCTCTCCCACACCTCTGTGTCTGCCCAAGGACAGCAAACACCCGTCTCTTACCTACTGAACATCTGTCATGTCCTCTTCAGAAAGCGCTGCCCAAAACAGGTGTCAGATTGGTGAGGCTCCTTGCTCCTCAGACCTGCTCTGAATTTCAGTAACAGGCCTATTAATTGCTGTGGTATAAAGAGTTTTATTTAAACAGTCCCCTGTGCCTGTGCTTGCAAGCCTATGACTTACACCTCTGGAATGACAGCTTTAGGCTGCCAGGA
The DNA here is from genome assembly GCA_013399225.1 of Rhipidura dahli. NCBI lineage: Eukaryota > Metazoa > Chordata > Aves > Passeriformes > Rhipiduridae > Rhipidura > Rhipidura dahli. The sequence continues at coordinate 29,021 of VXAC01000209.1, read as the reverse complement.
GAAGAGGGTAATCCATGGCCTTTCCTTGGGAGGTCAGGTAATGGACACCAGTGCCTGTTCTCCACTTGGGAGGCCTGGGGACATCACAGCCCTCTGAGAAGTCTCATCTTCCTCCCTTCATTTGAGCACTGGACAGTTTGTAGCTGCTCTGTAGGTTTTGGCTTGTGCCTGCCAGCAGTGTGAAGACGGACTGTGTGGCTGGGAGGGCTTGCTGGTGTGGAAAGCAGCTGATTCATACACAGTGCACTGGCAGCACTCTGTGTTTTCCTGTGCTTGCTGTTGGAAAACAACTCAAACTAAACAAATGTACAAATGCCACTTTATTATGTTTAAGTGATGTTTCTGTTCTAGTCTTGCCTGGTGTTCCCTACTCAAACCTCCTGTAGTGAAGGTTCCCCCTCAGCAGCACCGTGTACTGTGGGGTCTTGACAAGTGTCTGTTTCCCCAAAATATCCCTGTTTAAAAATTCATATTGCTCAGGCAGTGCATAATTCCGATTCTTTCTTCCCTTGGAGAAGCCATTTCTTTACTATCCTTCCCTTGGATTGAGATGCAGGGTGCAATTTTCTCTGCTAATTGCAGTTTGGATGTCAGACCGCTAAGATAACAAAGTGAAATCTGTTCGGTTTTTGCTCTGAAACTTGCAATCCTGCTGCTGGGTCCAGACCAGTTTCACAGGGGTGACTCCAAGCTGTCCTCCTGATATTCAGGTGTCACTGGGCTTAGTGAAGCAGGAGGGAGAGGAGCTACCCCAGAACACAAGGCTGGAGCCAGCAGTGGTGGCAGAGACGAGTGCTCACTCCAGCACGGCTCACAAACACAGCCACATTTCAGGGACGACAGAAACAACTCGAGGACAACTGTTGCTGAGCTCCCAGAGGAGGAATTCTCAGTATTTTTACATCTCCCAAAGGAATGGGAAGCAAAGGCCGTGTTCTGTAAATAAAGTGCTGCGGGGTGTGTTTGCTCAGGCAAATGAGGCATGGCTGTAACTCGAGGCTACCTGGCAGCTGGGGTGCCAGCACTCCCTGCCCGCTCTGCCCCTTCTTTCCCACCCTTGCTTTGCACTAAGGAGCTCAGTGCTGGCATTAAGTTGCCTGCCAGTGCTGAGTAGCTTCCCCCAGAGCCAGCCAACAGGGTGTTACATTGCCTTATTTAATCCCCACGGAAACCTGCGTGCTGCTGGGGAAGCAGATGATTAAGCCCGAGCCCGCGGCAGAATATTCACCCCGAGAGCGGTGTTGTTTTGACACGCAACTGCTTTCTGCTGGGTCTTCACTCTGCCAAAAGCAGATGTGCTTTGCTTGACAAATGCACCAGTAAAGCAGCTCCCACTTCAGCTTATCACAGCGCTTGTACAATCACAGAGTGGTTTAGGCTGGAAGGGACCTTAAAGATCATGGAGTTCCCTGAACCCCCTGCATGGCCAGGGATACTTTACACTATCCCAGGGTGCTCCAAGCCCCATCCAACCTGGCCTTGGACACTGCCAGGGATGTGTTCCACAACTTCTCTGGACACCCTGTTCCAGGGCCTCACCACCCTCACAGGGAAGAATTTCTTCATAACATCTGGTCTAACCCTGCCCTCTGCCAGTTTGTAGCCATTCCCCCTTGTCCTGTCACTCCAGGCCCTTGTCCAGAGTCCCTCTCCAGCTCTCTTGGAGCCCCTTTAGGCACTGGAAGGGGCTCTAAGGCTTCACGAGAGCCATCTGGTCACCTCTCCAGGCTGAGCACTCCCAGCTCTCTCAGTCTGTCTCCACAGCAGAGGTGCTCCATCCCTCTGAGCATCTTCATGGCCTCCTCTGGACCCACTCCAGCAGGTCCATGTCCTCCTTTCACTGAGGGGATCCCAGAGAGGGAAATCCATGGGTATCCCTTCTTGTCTAAACTGTACTTGCATTAAGGAGGGCACACTGACATACCTGGTAGTGGCCAGCTTTGGTTTCACTCCTCGCTCAGGCCTGACTCAGGCTGTGTAAGGTAAGATAGACTTGTTATATTTAGATGTACAGCTCTTCTAAGAAACAGTTGTGTTGTACCACTCAAGGAGTGCTGGTCACTTTCTAAGCTTTAGTCATGATTTATGCTCCAACTCTATTCCTTGTAAAATGAGACATCATGGTTTTGCTGCTGACAGTTTTGTCCTCACCTTGATGCCTCTTGCTCACATGGTATCATTGGAAATACCTGACTCACACAAAATACAGATTTGGCTTCTGTGCTCAAAGAACTGAGCTTCTTGAGTGCCTCTCTTTCATAATTCTCTTGTTTTGTGGGATTTGCTGGTTCAGTGTGACCATTTTTTGTTTGCCTTGCTGTTGGGTTAAAATCGGCTATGTGGGGTTGTATCCTTTAACTGAAAGGCAGATTTATGGACATTGTCAGTTTGATTCACACACCTTGCTCAATGAAATCCTTGTGGTCTGAGTAGTATCCTGCCATTCATTAACCTCTGAGGTATTCCAAAGTTAATCCATGTGGCCTGGAAACTTGAGTAAGCATCTCCTCTTCCATCCTTCTCCCACGGTTTTTCCAGGTACTCCAAATGAGCCTGCTGAACACCAGTTGTCATTGGCTTGGCATGCCCTGGAGGGCCCTAGGTCGGTCTGAGATAATGGAAATGCCATACACTTTCTCATTAAACCTGGCAGTAATTAAAAATACGGAAGTTAACTAAATGGGACTGTCTCTGAAGAGCTTCTGTCCGTGCTCTCACCATCACCTCAGAAACAGGCTTCTCTGCAGTGCTGTCTGACTTGTGATTTTTAAAGGCAGCCCAGGGAGAAAAGGGCCAAGGAATAGAGAGGTGGAGTGCCAAGGCGGGAGCCATCCTGCGATTGACGGCTTTGGTTGGACTGTCCCTGATTAATAGAGAGGCTCAGCCAGGTCTGACCAAGGGAGATGAGTGGGAAATGTGTGCTGCCTTTGGGAAATGCCGCACAAGATTCCCAGGTACCTGCTGCCCACTCCTCATTAATCTCCTGTCATGCTGGAACAGATCAGTGCCTCTGCCACGCTCTGTTCCCAGGCAGGGCCCTGAGGAGGGCTCTGACTTCCAGGGAAAGGATGGTGGACAGGCTGGGTGACATCCAGCTGTGCCACTGGGGGCCGCAGGAGGCACCTGGCTGCACCTGAGCTCTGCAGGTGCTGGGTTGTGTCACTTAGCCCTTGTCATTGCTGTGTTAGAAGCTGCAGGTGGCAGGCCCCGTGGTGTGAGACTGCTGGTAGGTGGGACAATAAAGCACTGTGATCCTACATGCCTGCAGCAGGAGACAGTGAGGTGATGTGGGAACTGGGACTAAAACGACATCAGTGCAACAGTGTGCAGTCCCCCAGCTGAGATAGATAATTTCATTTTTAGGGGGTAGGGGGCATTTTCATTTTAGGAGGCAGGGCAAAATAAGTGAACATGTAGAATTTCTGTAAGCACAAAAGTTAAAAAAAAAAAATCACGAATGAAGCAAGTAATATTTGTGAGGTTCTGTTCCCTCACTTCTGGGTTGGTACAAGACCTCCCATCCCTCGCCCTCTTCCTCAGCACTGAAAGAGCTGTCAGCATTTGATTTAGGTGTCACAAGAGCCTTACAGAATGCTTGGATTGACCTCTTGAAGTAAAACAAACTTTGTAATGGGATTAACGGGCTTCTTTCTTAATACCTGCCGTTTTCACACGGCTTCCCTTAGCACAGCACACTGGCAGCTCCACCAGGATGATTATTCGGAGCCAAAACATGCACCGTCTGTCACATTGCTGTGAGCTAGGATGAATTTTTGTCTGAAACCCTGTCATCCCGTGCCCAGGAGGCCTCCAGTAATGAGTTGTGTTCATTAGGCAGTCTTTCTGATCCTTTCCTTCAGAGCAGCGGCGGTGTCATTAGTGAGCAATTGGGAGGCATTGCCATGGGCGAACACTTCCACGCTGGCCTCTGACCTCCTCCCGGCTTTGACGCGGGGCTCTGCGGCGCCCTGGTTTCTCCTGGTTTCTGGTTAGCTCGTCAGGGTGCTTAGACAGCCATCCCGGGGATGGTGCTTCGGGCTGGAGCCGGGCAGGGCAGGGAGTGTCCCGGGGATGCTGCGGCAGGAGCGGCCGGGGCGGCGGCGGTGCCGGTGTCGATGAGGCTGCGGTAAGTGAGCGGGGAAGGACAGCGGGGACAGCAGCCCCTGCTCGCTGGGGACCCCGGGAATGGGAATCCAGAACGATCTGGGCGAGTGCCACCCCACCCTGCGCAAAATCGAGGCATCAAATCCCGCTGGGAAGCCTCGCCGTGCTGTGCAGGTCCGCAAGTGTCCGGAGGGACAGCGGTGGTGACCTCGGCACCCCACGGCTCCGCGATGCCGGCGTTGGCTTCCTCGGCTGAGAGGAGACGGGCATTAATAGCTGGGATTTGGGAAGTGCACCAAGAGCACCGTGTGTCACTTGTCATGGCTTTGTGTTAAAGGCGGCTGGGGAAATGGGAGTGCTAATGAATGAGGTGTGAGTGAAAAGGGTGACCTACGGTCCTTCATTTCACAGGCACTTAAGGGGGGAAGCCTGACCTTTTTTTTAATGGAACATTTTAAGAAAAGCAAGTGACTGCATTACAAGCAATCTTCCTGTCAGATACGCACAGGTCTGGACTCTGGTGGTGCAGAAATGTAGGAGACGTAATCATCTAACCTTTTATTTATTTTTTTTTTTTTTTTTTTTTTTTTTTTTGTTGCTTTTAAAATAAGTAAATTTTGAAAGAATCTGCTGTTGGATGTCAAAGCACTATAGAGGTAGTAGATGACATTGTGTCCCCACGCCCAAATTGTTCATCAAAGGCCCTGATTAGCACCTATTCATTTCTGATTGTGAATCCAGATACTCTTATTAGCGAGACTTCTGGCAAATACTTTGATTGGAAACCCCATCCTTCTCGAGGTAGCGATTAAACTGTCCCTGAGAACACTTCTCAAAAGCTGCAGAAGGCACCAGAAGAACCAGCTCAAATCTCAGCCATGACTGATAGGCTTCCTCCTGTTGGCACACAGTTAAATGACACTTGTCTGTGTGTGAGGTACAAGCCGTGAGTCTGCTGCCGTGCCTTGCAATCAGACACAGTCATTTTGTCCTACAAACCCAGTGCAAACCTGCGGAGGGTTTTTAATCCAAACATGATTTTGGGATTTCCCTATTCTACAAACATAGACTCTTAGCTAGAAGAAGATAGGAGATGTTGTCTCTTGACAGTTCTTTGCTGCTGCTTTGCTTAAATTGTGCCTGGAGGCGATGGCAGAGGTTTGCACAGTGCCAGGGCAGGTTCTTAGGGAAGAGTCGGTGCTTGGCAGAGCCCATCAGCGCACGGCACTGAGTCCTGCGTGTGCTCCTGTGGGTTATTTTTGCCTTTTAACTGCACTGAGTCCCCTGTCATGTCCTGGCTCTGCCATTGATCAGTGCTAAACAGCAGGACGTGCTGGCTGGGCAGAAAGGCAGCACTACCCGCTCATTAAGATATCTAATTACTGAGGGGAGAAGTAATGCTGCGCTTGGAGCACTGAGGTGTTGGACAAATGCTTGGGGATGTCACTCTGATGGCAGTTCTTATGTAGATAAGTCACTTCTGGCTGTCACCCTGCTCTGTGGTGTGTGGGGATGGAGTTAATGGGCACACACCATCCCCAGGCCTGCTCGGAGCTGCGCTCTCCTTGCACGCTAAATACATTTGTGCTCTGCTTCTGCTTAAATCTGTGACTGAGGCCGGGTTTGGTGAGCCTGGACCGAGAGCTGTTCAGCTGGCAGAGTTGCTGTGGCTGGGTCAGTGCTGCCTGAGGTAGCAGCCTTACCTGGCTGTGTTCCCTGATAACCTCCTGGTTCCTCCAGCCTTTATCAGAGCGTTCCCCAGCAGCACAACCCGCGGCTGGCCACGGTGGGTGACACACCAGGAATGCTTATCGGGGCCCATTGTACTCTTATCCAGCCCTTCAATAATACATGGCATTGATTTTCACTGTGTTGAATACTATATGGTGTTTACATTGCCCAGAATAATTCAGCAGGGTAAACAGATAGAATTCTTTGGAGGTAAAGTCAATATTAACAGCGTTGGGAGAGCACTCGCTGTCTCTCTTTGATGGAAAGCAACCTCTCCTCCTGCCTGTGTTTCGAAGGGGCTGGGATTTCTGCAGAACAGTGTTCTCTCACAATGGTCAGATACCGTGGCCCCTGGGGCTGGTTTGGGGATCCACAATATTGCCTATCAGCAGTTGGTGCAGGCAGTAAATTCTGCTGCTGCAAGTGCCTTTGGCTGTTTTCTGGGACCGTGGCCATTCACAGCTTCAGTTCAAAGGTGGAAGCCATCCATTATTTATCTAGTTGACCTTCTGGAGCAATTTGAGGCGTATTTGTGCAGAGTGTCTGCTGGAATTGCATGTTACAGGGTAAACTGGGGATGCTAATGGGAATTCTGTGGGAAGCACGCTGCTTCCCACAGGCTCTGTGGCCAGCGGAGGCAGCCAGGCACTGTGGACTCAGATAGCCTCTGACATAACTGCACACCTCCAAGCTGCACACGTGGCAACATGAGCACTGGAATCAGCCCATCCTCAGGGTTAGAGCTGCACCTGTAGCTTCAGAGGTTTTGTGCTGCTGCTTTGAACACTAGAGTAGCTCAGGAAGTTGCTCCGTGGTGCCCTTTGGAGCATGGAGTGGGAAGGTGCTCTGTGCCTCTCTTGGGTGGATGTCACTGGTGCCAGGGGTATTGGAAACTTCCCCTTCTTTCCTTCCTGGAGAGGCTGAGTCTGCCAGGTGTCCAGAGTGCTTCTCTCATCCAGAGACTCCCTCCTTCTCGCATGGTTTTTGGTGTTTTCCAGCACATCATTAAACAAAGAAAAAACACACAGGATGAAACAGTTCCTGCCTAAATAGATCCTGACATCATCATAAATATGCAGAGCTCTGTATTGCTCCTGGAAAACCAGCAGGCCAGGAGTTGATGGAGCCTCTGGGCAGAATATGAATGCCTTGATTTTCTCTCCCCCTGAGCAGCAGTGAAGAGGGCTGCTAGGACCAGCCAGCAGAGACCCAGCTATAATTGCTCGCCTGGAGCAGTAACATATTTCTGTACACCAGCTGAATACCAATGAGGACAGAAGGAAGGAAGGTATCAAACAGAACTGCAGGCAGGAGGAAAAGGAGGAGAAGTGATTAAAGGAGGGACTCGGAGGCCAAGACTAAAGACAATAGGCTAGTTCTGATTAGGGCATTTTACCAGGGAGTGACTTGGGTTTTTAATGAATTTTTTGAGGAGCTGAATGCATTGCAGAGCTGGTTGGTGAGAAAGGGAGCAGGAGCAAGGAGCTGGCAGTGTGAACCCAGGTGACACTGAAAAGGCTGCTGCAAAGATAGGGGCAGGGAGAGGAAACTGAGACCAGGATAACTTAACCAAAAGCAAGCACATCCTTTTGAGATTGGTGAGATTAGATTTCTCACTTGGGCCTTTTCCTTCCCAGTTCTCCTTCCTGTAACTGCACCCAAGAACCTGTGCCACGTGCTCTGGGATAACCCTGCTCAGGCAGAGAGGTGGGACTAGGTGACCACTGTCCCTTCTGTGGGACAGTGAGCCTTTCTGTGATTTAGGTTTAAGAAGCGAGAACTTTTGAAATCCCCTTGCTACGTAGTTGCCGACTTAGGACAGACTTTTGTTCGCCCCTAATGTGTTTGGAGATGATAATCAGGGGGCAGACCATCTTCTCCATGGGCACAGAACTCCAAAGGAGCTGCCCAGCAATGTTTCCCTGCTCTTCTGCCTTCACCTGCAGGGCACGGCTCAGGCTGGGGATGTGATGGATGGTGCTGGCTGCCCTGCCTTCTCCATGGCTGCTCCATGAAGGTGTGGAGAAAGACCCAGTTTATTGGAATTCTGTCCTTAAGGGGGAAAAAAAAAAAGAACCAAACCCAAAGCAGCGTGATGTAACTTTCAAACCTGAGGTGAAAGCACTGCAGCCTCACAGGGTGTTTTGGAGCATTTTAGGTGCTTTGAAAGCACATACAACCCATGAACTGCCTCTGAATTATCCTTTAGGATATGGCAGAGGGAACTAAACATGGAGATCTAATGAGCTAAAAATAATGCTGGAAAGAACAGGCTTAGTGTCTCATGAGTCACCGAATGTCAGCATCTGCCTTTTCTTCCTGAAATAATGTCATGGAGGCTTTGGAGGAGCTGGGGGCAGCGGGGGGAATGAAACCTAGCAGTGCAGCCCTCATTGCTAAGCTCCAAAATCCTCACCTGTGTCCCCTTCTGTGGGCAGCTGCACATTATAAATAGCCTGAGAGAGGCAGTTTCCAGGCAGCAGCAGCAGCAGCAGCAGTGTGTGAGGTACCTGGGCACCCGAGCCCGCAGGACGTGTGCGCTGCTCCGGGTGACGTAATGGCTCTGCAGGGACCAGGAATGTCTTGGCCACGCTGCTGATGGGGGTGTGCTCAGAGGCTTCCAGCCTTGCCCCAGAGCAGGGAAGCTGCTCAGACCTGGGAGCTGCAGCAGCCCCGTGCCCTTCTCCTCCACCGCTGGTGCAAAACAGGCTTGGCTGCATCAGTGGCCTTCGGAGGTTTGCCTCAGAGGGGGTGTTCTGAGAGGGGAAGGAGCCATGTGGATTTGACCTATATCCTGCACATCGTGTCCAGGAAGCCTGAAAGGCATAATGGGAGGAATGTACTCTCATTTTCACCTCCATTAATTTTATCGGATTGCTGCGTTACATTTAGACTGTAATTGCTAGAAATACAGTGGGAAGGAGAGGGCAAATTGCCCTGTTGCTCCCTGGCTGATCAGCTGCAGGGATTCTGTTGTTTTAAAGCCACAAATATGGGAAAAGGTGCTGTCACGTAGTGTGGCGTTGTGTTTGGGCTGAAAACATCTTTTTTGTACTGGAGATGTTATTTGCTTTGTTAGAGAGAATCGGTGAATGAGCAGTTGCTGAGGCTGCACAGAAAGGAGAAATTCCTGCCAGCAGCCAGGTGCAAAATGTCTCAGCCTTCCAAAGCATCACGATGTGTTTTATTTGTATGAATTTTTTGAGTCACCTTTTCAAAAGCAAACAGAATTACCAGATCTGGTTAGTTTTCCTCAGCCAGCTGAAGTAGGGAATTGTAGCCCAATTGACATCAGTGTAACCTTTTCAGGGGGGAGTGGAAAACGACTTAGTTAGAAAAACGTATCCCCAGGTGAGCAAATGGTGGTCCCACAGTCTCCTGTTTCCGAAGAGGAGCCCTGTGTGGGTGTTTAAAACTCCCTACAGAGCCTGCTTTAGGATTCGTACACGCTAATGTGTTGCTGCCTTTTCCCTTGCCACCACGAGCTCTGAAATGGCTGGTGGCGATTCCTGTACTGCCCATGCTCCTCAGGCTTTTCGTGCACTCATTCACAGTTGTTTATGTTCACACAAACGGAAATATTTCCTTACCAAACCCTCGTGGCCGAGCGCTGCCTCGCTGCTGTATCCTCTGTAGGAGCCCGTGGCCTTTGCGAATCGTGGCCCTCAGCTTCCACCTGCTGTTCAGAGCCAGAACGGCAGCTCTGCCCTAAGCACGAGAAAACAAAAACCACCGACTGTCCTGAGCTGGAGCCCACAAAGAGCATCAAGTGCAGCTCCTGTCCCTGCACAGAACCATCCCCAAGAATACCACCATGTGCCTCAGGGTGTTCCCCAAACTTCCCGAACTCTGTCAGGCTTGGGACTGTGACCACTTCCCCAGGAGCCTGCTCTAAATATTAGTGTAAATTTCAACCCTGAGTGCTAAAAGCTGAACGAGGTAAAAGTGGAATTTAAATAACAGTATAAAGCAGGCCCTGCTAAGGCTTTTGGTTTGGTTCACATTGGTATTCGTGTTGTGTTTTCCCATAACTTGGATTATAGAGGTGATTTCTACTGCTCAAATCAGGCGGTTTGTTGCTGTTTTACGAAGGGGTGTGCTCTCAGTTCTACTGAAGTGTGTTGTTCTTCTCTTTTCCAGCTAAAAACCACAGCGACACCCAAGTGTTCTTCTACCTGTGGATTATCTTCTGTTTCATCAGCTCTTGCTATACCCTCATTTGGGACCTGAAGATGGACTGGGGTCTCTTTGACAAAAATGCTGGTGAAAATACCTTTCTCCGAGAAGGAATTGTCTACCCACAGAAAGTGCGTATGCAGCCTGCTCTTACCTTAGGACAGGCTTGTAACCTTTGAACCAAACTTGCTGAGTTTAGAGCATGTTGAAGTTGACCACTGGAGCACTTGAATGCTACAGGCTGGGATTTTCCAGCAGTAGAGGCGATTTGTTTCCAAGAGATAATTTCTGTTGGTTTTGCTCGAGATGCAGCAGCACATTCTGTAGCTTCCTGAAGACCCGACGAGGTCTTTTCAGTGCAGAAGGTGTTTGCTGAGCTTTGTTTTGTCCTTGTTGCTCCTCAGGCATACTACTACTGTGCCATTGTAGAGGACGTGATCCTGCGTTTCGCGTGGACCATCCAGATCTCCCTCACCTCCATGCAGATCTTCCCCTACGCTGCCGACATCATTTCCACCGTGTTCGCCCCGCTCGAGGTGTTCCGGTAAGGCCACTGCCCTCAGCAGCTCTTTGCTCTTTGCTTTATTTCCACATCTGCCCTCTCTAACCTCAGCGTGGGGGGAAGTGCCTGCATCCTCGGACATGGAATGTACTGGTGTTTATTCCAAGGAGACTGGGATTAACAGGAACATTTAATCTGAGCAGGGTGCTGAGTGAAGAAAGGGGTAGGGGGTTCTGCCACACTGTGGGACTGAGTCCTTCACACATAGCTTGCAATTCCTTCTGAACTGTGACATAACCTTTAGGGGTTAGTTATTACCAAATTTCTTCTTGAAATTTCCTGCTGAAACTCCACTTGATTCTCAAGTTTCCAATTTTCAAACCTCTGCTTCTTTTTCAAATGCTGATGTGTATCTTACATCACCGATTTAGATCCTGAAAGCTCCCAGGGCTCTTTAAACACCTGTACTGCAGCTGGAAACCCACCCCCACAGCTTCCTGGGAAGAGCTCAAAGGTGACCCTCACTCATGTAGGTGCTGGAGGTGGCCTTTGGCTTGTAATGCCCGGTGTCTCCCTGCTGTCCCTGTTAGGGCTGTCATCATTAGCATAAGGAATAAGCCTGGCAGCTTCTGTTGTTCCCCAGAGGAAAGGCATTGCAGCAACTGCTGCTGTTAGTCCCTGGATGTGTCTCCATGCTCCCAGCCCACTCCCAGAGACACTCTGATCCTTGCGAGGAAGGTGCACGTCCCAGTGCTCTGCCAAACCCAGGTAATGCCCGCTGAAGGGGAGCTCGGCTGGTAATCCCCCCTTTTCCCCTCCCTCCATCCCTGCGTGCAGGCGGTTTGTGTGGAACTTCTTCCGCCTGGAGAACGAGCACCTGAACAACTGCGGCGAGTTCCGTGCCGTGAGGGACATCTCGGTGGCGCCGCTCAACGCCGACGACCTGACGCTCCTGGACCAGATGATGGACCAGGAGGACGGCGTCCGCAACCGCCGCAAGAACAAGCAGTGGAAGCGCAGCCTGAGCGTGTCCCTGCGCCGGCCCCGCCTCGCCTCGCAGTACGTGTGGCCTCAAAACCCTGCCCTGCAGCGGCTGCCAGCGCCCAGGGGGCAGGCACGGGCTGGGAGCAATCGCGGGCTGGGAACAATCACGGGCTGGGAGCAATCATGGGTTGGGAACAATCACAGGACAGGTCCAGTTAGCAAACAAGCGCGCCTCTCTCTGCCTCGGTGCATCCTTTACACACTCTGGGGTTCTGGTAAACCGTCAGCAAAGGGAGTTGCCTTTTTCCAAGGCTCCCCTCCCGCAGAAATGGTCTGCCAGGGGTTGTAAATGCAAACTGGAGGAGAGGTTCTCCTCGACCAGACATTTTGGGGAGTTATGAAAAAGAGGGAGAGGGACTCCATACCTCAGAGTGGCAGAAGGGGCAATGGTTTTAAACTGGCAGAGGGCAGGGTTAGATTAGATATGAAGAAGAAATTCTTCCCTGTGAGGGTGGTGAGGCCCTGGCACAGGGTGCCCAGAGAAGCTGTGGCTGCCCCTGGATCCCTGGAAGCGTCCAAGGCCAGGCTGGATGGGGCCCTGAGCAATCTGGTCTAGTGAGTGTCATCCCTGCCTCTGGCAGGAGGGTTGGAACCAGATGATCTTTAAGGTCCCTTCCGACCCAAACCATTCTATGATTCTGAATGATTCCAGTTATTCCTTGGTTAAGGTTCATATGTCAGATGTCAGACTCCCTCCTCCCTTAGATCTAAACCCATAGTTTTTCATTCCCACCCGTCATTCTTGCACCCCAAACGTTTTCCCCAGCCTGCACCCCATCCTGTGCACCTGCCTGCCGTGTGTTTTCCCTGCAGTGCCTGTGTTGCTCCCAGCCTGACAGGGTGCTGCAGTGTCCTGGTGTCCCTCCTGCCCCGGCAGCACAGCTGTGCAGCCCTGCCCTTTGGCCAGGGAACAAGCCCAGGCTCCTTAGGGATGCTGAGGCACCGAGGGTCAGGAGTGTTGTGCAATCCCTGCAGCACTGCATGGGAGGGGTGGGAGGAGGAGGAGGGTGTGCTCTGGCCTCAGGGCTGTGCCTGGCTCTTGTCCCGGCTGGCTCAGAGTGCATGGATGGGACCAATACCAACAGCCTTGGTGTGGCTGCTGGAGACTGAAAACGTTCTGCAAAGGGAATATGGGCCAAGGCCTGGTGGAATTCCCTCCAGCCACACCTGTTTACCCCTCGGACACACAGTGAGGGGAGATGTGGGCAGGCACAACCCCAAAGAACCTCCTGTTCCTTCCTGCAGCCTGCAGGGAGATGGAGCAGGAACACTCCTCTGGATCCTGCGAGGGTTTGGAGGAGTCTGTGGGGCCAGCAGTGCTGTGTCCCCAGCCGTGTCACAGCCTGGCAGGTGGCACTGGCCATGGGGACAGGTGGCACTGGCCATGGGCACAGGGTGCCCAGCGTGGTGTGGAGTGGGCAGTGCCACAGGAGGAGGATGCTGGGGGATGCCTGGGGCATCTTCACAAGGCTCTGCTGTTCCCAGGGGGAGTGGGAGGGTGTGAAACAGTTCCGGCCGATTGTTTATTCCCCCTCTGCGTAAGAAAGACATTTTATTCCCTTTTCTATTCCCCCAAGTGCACTGTGGGTTTGCTGCCTGCGTGTCATTCCAGGAATTCCTTCTCCCCAGTGAGTGTTTTGTGTTTTGTTTTCTCCAGGTCCAAGGCTTCTGACACCAAGGTATTGATAGAGGACCTGGCCAACGAAGCGAACACATGAGACGGCCGCGCTCTCTGATTCCGCACCCTTTGTTTCTCATTCTGTCTCCCTCTTCCCCAAGTAACCCCATCTCTGGTGAAGATCCAGCTGAAAACAGGAGAAAACACTGAACACGTTTTCCGAGCTCTTCCAGACCAGATCCTATGGACTCCAACAAGCTCACTGTGTTTCGTTTCTTTTCTTCTGGGTTAATTTTAATGTTCTATTTTAAACAAACAAACAAACAAAAATAAAATATTTTACTTTGTTTTGCCAATAAAGAGGACAGTTCAGGAAAGAAGGATTGTTTACAGTCTCAACAAGGACATACAAACCTTATCTGGATAACGAAGCATCATAGGGACTCCCTCACGGGACAGTGCCGAGAGCACGCTCGGTTTCTGCTCGGCCCGGTTTCGACTGGTTGAAACCGGACTTTTTAAATCTTTTTTTTTTTTTGGTTGATTTTTTTTTCAGTTGTTTGTTTTTTTTTTCCTTCATATCCAGCGCTGAGGCACTGGCTGCACTTGCAGGGAAAGTGCACTTAGAGCAGTATCTTCATTCATGAAGCTACTTTTTAATTTGATGTAACTTTTCTTATAATTTTTTGGAAATATGATGTATCTGTTGCGTATAGTTTTCACATTATTTATGAAACTTAACAACCATATGAGAGTGATTTTGAGTCCTGTGCAATGAAGGTTGTAATGGTGAAACAAAGTGGGGAGTGTAGGTCTCCCATCTCCAGGGTTGTGGCGTGATGCCCTGCAAATACCCCTCTCGTGAGACAACTTGCACCTGTGTGTACCTTCTCTCTCTTTTATTTCTTCTCAGTTTTATTTTAAACCAAAGTTTCTCTTTCTGGTATTTTTTTAGTTGCTGCTGCTGCTTCTGGGCATGTCTCTTTTGCCGGTTCAAAGCCAACCTCTCCGTGAGTGAAAGTAGTGCAGAAGGAAAGGAGAGTTGGTTCCCACCAACAGCACAAAGCACTGGGCGCACAAAGGCTTTGGAACGTCGTTCTCCAGATCAAAAAGTACTTTTCCAAGCCTTGGGTGTGTCATGGGGGCATCTTAATCCGAGCAGGGAGCTTTCCAGGAGTTCTCCAGCAGCCCAGCAAAGTGGGACAAGGCGAGGAGGTGACAGTTCTCGTGGGACAGGGGTTCATGGGCCGGGCTTTGGGAGCAGTGGTGTGTTTCAGGGAGCACAGGAAGAACTGTGGTGTGCCTGCCTGGTGGGGAAGGTGGGATTAAAAACAGCTCTTCCCATGGCTTCTGGCTCAGCAAAAAGCCTCTGTTGGGCACTGTCCTAGTGACCTGCCCCTTGACTCATTGTCCCAGTCAGAGAAGTGGGATACTGGAGCAGACTCGGGTAGTGGGCAGCCCATTATGCTGGAAGCAAGATGTGAATTTGATGGCCTTGTTGGGCTTCCCTCCTCCTGGGAGGGAGCCGTGGAGGCCTCAGGGTCCCGTTGTCCTTCCCTTGGCGTGCCTTGTTCTCCTGGTGTGCAAGGGAAGGGTGGAACTCCTGAAGGAGGATCCTCATCTGTGTGGTGGCTCTCCTCTAGCTGGGGTGATGGAATTGCAGGAATCTCTGCTCAGTTGCTGTTTGGTGGCTGTTTTCCTTAATGAGCACTGGGTCTCCCACGGCCAGTATGTTGCATTTCCTCAGTTTGCCTGCTGTGCCTCTGGCCCAGAGGAACTGAAGAAGGAAACTTGGTTCTCTTCATTTAATTGGAAATAGATTAGAACTCCACGGTGGTGCTGCTCCTCTCATCGGCCTCTGCATTGGGCTGCTGGGGTGGGAGCAGAGCTGGGGTTGTGCTGTGTCCATCTTCCCTGTGTTCCTGTCCTTAACTCCCTGGGGTCAGCTGTCCAGGCTCCAAGCAGAGTTGGAAGTGGAGTCTGAGGTGCAAAGCCCCTTAAAATACTTCAGGTTCCTAATTTGCATTGGTGCCTGTGTAGGGATTTCCAGCAGTGGGGAATGGAGCCATCCCTGCCTGGGAAGGGGAGGGGAGGGCAGCTGCACCAGGATGGAGGCAATCCAAAATTGTTTGGATTCATTAAAATCAGTTCACATCACTGGGTGCTATTTAAGCAAGTGGGTTTTTTTTACAAAGAATCTGAGCTTTACTGGTAATTCTTCCTTTCAGAGGGAAATTTAAAATACAGAGAGAGATTGTGAGCAGTTTGGTCTAGTGGAGGGTGTCCTTAAGGTCCCTTCCAACCCAAACCATTCCCTGGTTCCGTGATTTGGAAGTGATGCCAGTCCCCTGGGAGCACTCTGCCTTCCTCAGCTGGGCTGGGGAGGGCACGGCCTGGGTGGGTGGCCTGTGTCCATCTGTCCATCCTGCTGCTGCCCCGTCCAACCCTCTGCTTCCCAACCTGGTGGGGTGATTCAATTCTTGCTCTGCAGTTTACCCAAATCCTTACGGGAAGCAAGAATTCAGTGTGTCCATCTGCTCTGCTCCCTGCTCTGCTCTTTCTCTTCCCTTTTTCTGTCTTTGCTGGCAGGAGAAGTAAGGGGAAAAAAAAGACAGGTGGTGTGCTAGGAGGAGCAAGCATTATCTCCTAAAATAAAGCATTGTCCCTTTTGGCAGGGAAGATGCTGTCTCGGGGGAAAGCAGCCTGAATTCCCAGAAGTGTGGCTTTTAAAGGCTCCTAGCTCCCAGCCCTGTGTCTGCCTGTTCCCTCCCTCCCTCCCAGAGATTTCTGAGAAATCAAATGTGCAGATTCCTCCTGAGAGCGAGCTCTAAAGCTGGGATGGCTCCACATCTACGAGAACATCTGGCCAATAAAGGGAGACCTAATGAAGCACAACAGATGGTGAGAGAAAATAGCTCTGTCGCTCCTTGGGAGCAGCAGGGGTGAGGGCAGTGGGGACATTCCCAGGGTGGCTTCATTTCCTGGGCTGGGCTTTGCTCATGGGTGCTTGAAAACACTCCTGCAGCGAGAGCAGCAGGGTGGCAGCCCAGAAGGACACAGAGCAGAGTTAAAAGGAGCTGAGGGTCAGGGCTTTATCCACTGCTTCAGTTGTTGGGAGGCAGCTGGATGGGAAGTGGAAGCTGAGGAAGGTCTGTGAGCTCTGGCTTTTGGGTGCTGGGCTGTGCCTCGTGACTGGGAGGCAGTCAGAGGTTGAGCTGTGCAGCCCTGAGGATGGTGTGGAGCTGCTTTGGCCTGGTGAAACCTGTTAGGATGGTCCAGTCTGGGGAGAGGAGATGCCACACTGTGGCATTTGTGACTTCTGGAGATTCCCTTTGGACTTGCTTCTCCATGCTGATTGCCCACTGCTTTCCATCCTGCTGCTGCTCTGGGGATTTTTGGTTTGCAGGGGCTGAGCTGTTGCAGCATCCGGAGTTTCTTTGCTGGCTGGGGTTCCCCGTGTGGCTCTGGGACGGTGCCACCAGAAACAGCAGGGCCCTGTGCTGGGGCAGGGCACTGCCACGTGCTGTGGGTGTGTTCCTGAAGGGACAGCAGGGCAGGTTCGGGGTCTTTGGACTCGGCAAGCAGGAGTGGGAGCTTCTCCAGGGAGAACCGGTGCTGTCCCGCCACATTGTGAAATAAATGCATTTGCAGCACTCCTGGCTGCAGCCTGTATGTATCCAAAAAGCTCCTACCTCTCTCATCCAGGTGCAGTCCCAAAGCCAGCTGGTGCTCATCCTACCCTGCTCCTGGCCCTCCTCATTCTCTCCGTGTCTTTGCTGTTTGTCTGATTCCAGTGAAAGGGGTCGACCGGCAGCAGCCTTCAGCATGAGCATCTTGGAATGGGGGAGATCTCTGGTGGAAATCTCAGCAGAGTTGGATCCTGCTGCTCCCCTACTTCCCTACAAACGTTTGTGCTGCTTGTTCTGCGTCTGTGCTCAGCCACTGCCCCAGTGTGGCAGACAGGGAGGGAAAGCAAGTTCCTGGTTCAGGAGATAACAATCCCTGGGGATTTCGTTTCCTATGAGCTGTGGAGACAGTGTGAAGCCTTTGAAGTTTGCCTGTGCTTTGAAGGGCCCGAGTGGGTTTGGCTTTGTCCTGCACGGCTGCTGCCTGCTCTGGGCTGCGGGGGTTGTGTCCCCAGCGTCAGGCCGTGCCCTGGGGTGCGTCCTGGGGCAGGGATGTGGCTTGGCGAGTTGGGGACACAAAAGCCACTTTGCTCACACGCTGTGTCCCGGCTCCATCCCAGCTCCACATCCTCCCTCCTCTCCTCTGCCCTTCTGCTTTGCACTCGCAGGGGGAAGGTGATCTTCTGCCTTAAATGTTGTTCTCTTTTTTAATTTACATTTTTATTCCAGAAGGCAATCGGATTGTTTTGTCTCCTTGGCAAAGAGGGGCTGGGGCTCCTGGGGGAAGAGTGGGAAATCCCTTCGGTACCTCTGCTGCAGTCACGGCTGGGCTCGGTGGCTGTTGCCTCATCAAACCTCGCCTCCTTTGCACGGCACCGTCCCACGTTCCACGCCTTGGGGCGGGTGTCACCTGCCGCCACCGTGGGGCTGAACTGGTGTGTCGCCATCCCTGGGGGCTTCGGTCCTGCTGCAACAGCCCGGGGAAGGAGAGGGCCGGGACACAGCGCGGGGAGCAGCCCGATGCTGACACCCCAGCCCTGCTCCCGGTGGCAAAGCGGGCAAGAGGCACCGGCCCTGCTGGGGAAGGGGCCCTGCAGCCCAGCAGTCCCTCAAGCTCTGTAAACCAAATTGCAAACTCTTCACTCCAGAGGAGAAATTGGGCATCCTGGTAGAACTTGCGATGACCCCTCCATGCCGTAGGTCCTCCTGGCGAGGGATCGGCGCTTGGAAGGGGCCCGGGGTGGAAATGCCAAAGTTCCCTCGGGTCCCGCTGCCGCCTTCCTCTCCCCCTCCCTGCTGTGTTGGTCTAAATGATCTTTCTGTGAAGCCCTGTAGATGTCAAAAGTAATTATGGAGTGTGATTAGTCCTCTGTGGGTGCTTTCTTTCTTCCCCCCCTCCTTTCTCTTTCGCTATCCCCTTCTCCACTCTTCTGTTTTGGCTCAGTGGAAAAGGTGAGGACAAAGAATTGCCGCTTGCTTGGACTCATGATGTATCTGTGACTGCGCTATTAGCTGTCTCCTCCTTCCTCCCCAAATGGATATCATTTTGAAGTGTGGAATTCCCTTCTTGATAAGTAGGTTAAAAAAAAAAAAATACTGCACAATGTGATACTGTTTCATAGTTTCTAGGTGGTTGTATAAAGCAAAGTTACTGTGATTGTGTTTTTTCAAAGGAAAAAGTGATTGGTTACGAAGTCTGTCCTTTTTTCATTATAACAAGCTCTTTGTTTTCCAATGATCTGATGGCTCTTTTGTCCCTGCTCTGTGTCTGTGTCTTCCCAAGGCCCACCCCTGTGCTGCATCCACCCTGGGAGCATTGGCCTCTGCTGCTCTTGCTCTCTTGGGAGCTGTGGGTGCTGCTGGTGGCTGGAGGTGGCGGCCATCCATGTCCTGGGAGGAGGCAGAGGTGCTTGGAGGAGGGAGAAGTCTGAGGGGGGGCTGGAGGTGGGCAGGAGGGGCTCACACCCAGCACGGCAGGGGCTGATGCTGGAGGAAACTTCCAGCCCAGACCATGCTGTGCTGGCCAAAGGCTCGTGGTCCTTCTGGGAGCTTTGGTGGCCTCTGTCCTGCTGATCTCCAGTCCAAGGTGTTGTCCTTCCAGCACAGGGGGTGACCAGAGGCTGAGCAGCCCAACCCCGGGTTGTTTGGGGTCTGTGCTTTCATTTTGCTCTTTAAATCTCTTCATCGTCTCTTGCAATCAATCTCCCTCCAGAGGAGAGCCCAGCGCCCTGAAATCACTCTAAGCCTGTTGCTGCTCACAGCAGCCGCTTCCCAGAGGTTTAATCCCAGCCAAGGCTCCCTGCCGGCATTCCCTGGCTGGTGGCAGGAGCCCTCAGCCCTCCTGCTGTCCTGGCTTTGGCACCTCACCTCGGCTCGATGGGGACATCTCCCAGGCGTGTGTCACCCCCACAGCCTCGGCAAAGGAGCCAGGATTCCTTTGTGGAATGGGGTGCAGGTAAGGATGGTCCTGGTGCCGCAGGGGAGGTTGGACCCCCGTGTTGGGGGGAAGGAAGCCCTTGGGCTTGGGTTTGGCTGTGTTGGGCGCCCGGGGTGGCCGGGGACATTTTAAGAAGATAAAAGTGATTTCTTACTGCTCGTGCTGGCAGGGGCCGGTGTGGCCAGAGCCAGGAGGATTAAAACAATTTCATAATCCTGGTGATTTCCTTTTGATCGGGATTATGAAACCAATCACAAATATCAAAAGCCACAGCTTAAAGCGGCAGCCGGAGCAGGGCCGGGACGCCCCAGGCCCCCTCAGACCCCTCGTGCCCCCGGGGACGGCAGCCCTGGCACCTCCCGGTAAGCGCTGCCCACTCGGGCCCCTGGTCCCGCGCGGTGGGGCAGGATGGGGGGCAGGATGGGGAGCAGGATGGGGGGCTGTGGTGCGTGGGGAGCAGGCACGTGTCGCCCGCCGGGTTTGGGGGAGGGACGGGTATGGATGCTCCGAGCTCGGCTCCCACCGTCCTCCCGCCTGGAAACACCGTGGCCCTGGCCCGCCGTGGGTCCAGGCAGGATTCGGCCTCCGGGAGAGCAGGAGAATTCAGCACAGCTGCAAACGTGTGATGCTCAGAGGAGGGTGCCGAGAGCGGCAGGCTTTGCTGTTGGAGCAATCCCCCCAGCCCCGGAAGCACCGTTCCCATCCCGTCGGTGCGGGACAGCCCCCGTGGCGCCCGGGGAGGGGGCCCGGCTCCGCTCCGCCGCCGTCCCAGCCCGCAGCCCAGACAAAGGACATTCCTGAGAGCGGGCCAGGGCCCCCGGGATCCCTCCGTCCCGGGGCTCCCTTCCTGCGGAATTCCCCGGGTGGCAGCGCGGGGTCACCCCCGTGTCCCCAGGTGGCGGTGGCCGTGGTGGCGGGGCTGTGCGGGGACCGGGCGGTGCGGGGCCGGCTTTGGCCGTGTGCCCCGGCGTGGGGTGCGCGGAGAGGAGGTGGAGGCGGAGGAGGCGGAGGAGGCCGGGGCGGGAGGCAGGGCCAGCCACGGCCCCACAGCCCAGCCAAGCGGCTGAGCTCGGGCTCGGCNCGATGGGGCCCGGGGGGTGGCGGGGATGCTCCTGCAGCCCCGGCCACGGGGGAGGCTCCTCCAGGGATACCAGCGGGGACAGGATGCTCCCGGCGGGGTGCAGAAGGACAGCGGCACCCGGGTGCCTCCGGGACCGCGAGGCTGGCGCAGGACGAGTGCCACGTGTGACCCCGGGGGCCGGGGCGGAGCAGGGGCTGGCGTCTGGCTGGTGGCACCCTCGGCGAGTTGTCGCCGGGGGGGATTCCTGTTCTGCGGAGGTTTGGGGCCCTGGTTTAGCTCAGAAAGTACCAGTTCCCTGCGGGTCTTCTTGGTGGGTGCCCCAGGGCGCCTGGAAGGGGGTGGGCGGGCACCCGCGCTCCTGCCCAGCCCCTGGCCACCCGCTCTGGGGAACCACCGCTCCCCCATTGCTGCCCCACTGCCCGCGCTCCCGCACTGCTGCCCCACTCCTCCTGCTCCCACAGTGTCGGTGCTCCGCGTGGGTGGGTGGCCTCGTGCTGTGTCACCTCCCTGTCCCCTTCCTCCCCAGGCACACGCCGGTGGCACTGCGTGCATCTGCCCCCGAGGGCAGGTGGGGTGATGCCCTTTGGGGAGGCACCAGGGTGGATGCTGGAGAGGCCGCGGGCAGTGCAGGGGTCATGCCCTGGGTTTTGTCCCTGCAGGACTCATGGAGGGGAGCCCTCCCGCTGAGGCGCGGCGCCTGCCGCGGCCCCCCAAGCAGCACATCCAGAGCGGCGGCCGCAGCGCTGCCCCGCTGGAGGGCCCCGAGGCCGCCCGCGGCCCCCACGCCGTCCTGGAGGGCAAGGTGAAGGCGCTGAAGGAGAAGCGGGCCGGGCGGCCGGGGACCCCCGCAGCTGCCCCCGAGCGCCCCTCGCCCAAGAAGCCGCGGCCCCGGCGGGGGAAGCCGGGGGCGGAGGCGGCGGCGGCGGAGCCGCGGGCTCAGCTCCGCACCTACCTGACGGACGGGCTGCTGGACGGAGAGGAGCCCGGCAGCCCCCCGGCCCCGGCACCCCGCGCCGGCACCCCGGGGCTCTGGCGGGTGCCGGCACCCAGGGGAGATGCGCCGGGAGGCCCTGAGCTCCCCCCGGACAAGGGCAGCAGGTCCTGGCGCTCCGCCTCCCTCCACGAGAGACCCTCCCTGGATGAAGAGGCGCGAATCCCGCTGCGGGACCGAGGGCGTCCCTCGGTGTCCCCCCACTCGGCTCAGAGCTGGGAGAAGCTCTCGCTGGCCGAGCGGGTGGAGAGGAACCGGCGGCTGCTGCAGGAGGTGCTGGGCCTTGCCGCACCCGGTGTGTATTTTGGGAAGGTGTGGCTCTTTCAGGACAGCTGGGGGAAGTGGGGGGGAAAACCTTTGGGACGACGGGAGTCCTCAGGGCCATCCTTCAGCCTCCCACGCTGCGGGCGCAGCTCCCTGCTGCCTCACACCCTGGGGCTGCCCCATCCCCTTCACCGGGATGTAGGAGATGCCCATGAGATGCTCTGGGTGAGAGCAGGCAGTCCCTTCTGGTGTCCTGGTGAGGAATTTCACTGCTAAAAGCAAGAGCAGGAGACAGTTTCTGGGACACACCAGGTCTGTGGGCATCACTGTCCCTTTACAAGATGCCACTATAGAAGAGAAATAATTTCTCCTTTGACAGCATCTGCCCCAATGACCCTGTGGCCTCATCCCCACAGTCCCACACCTACAGCCAGGTGCTGTTGCCCCACGTTCCACTCCTTTGGGATGTTCCAGAGCCAAACGTGGGAGAGCCCTGCAGAGGGTGTTGGGATAGGATATATGGGGGATGCTGCCAAGAGGGGAGGCCAGGACGGGGCCTGCCATCCAACCAGGCTGACACCTTTCCCTGACCTGCATTTCAGAGATGCCGGCGAGCGATGGGGACTGGGACTCGGGGGTTTCGCTGCAGGACGCTGAGGGCTGCAGGTAGGTCAGTCCCAGTGCGGCAGAAATGGACATTTTCCTCTTTCTCACCCCCAGTCTTGTATTTTAAATGCACCCTGGGAAGCACCCAGGGAAGGGCTGTGGGGCAGCTGGTGAGGGAGCGTGGCTGGGCTCCGGGAATGCTTTGGTGTGAGCAGGGACAGGAGCTGGGTGTCCACGTGGTGTCTGGGCACAGGGGGTCCCTGCCAGGACACCAGGGCAGGAAGGGAGCTGGGGAAGAGGATGGGACAGAAATTTGCTCCAGGTGCTTAAGAGGATCGAGGCGGCAGGTGTGTGTAATCTCGTTGGACTAATGAAAAACCTTAGAGGTGTGGACTAAAAATAAGGAGGTGGGACGGGCAGGTGAGAGGCTGGGGCCTGCATGAGGTAGAACAGAGAGTGGGGAAAGGCCCCCCTCCAGTATTGTGGTTCCTGGGTCTGTCCTGGCAGCCGAATGGGGGGTGCAAGGCAGAGCTGGGGATGCTGCACCTACTGTGAGCAGGGCAGCCAAAGCCTGGGGGAAGCGTGGGCCCCCCAGGGTGCTGCTGGGGGGGGCAGCGTGTGCCCACCGTCCTGCACTGAAGAGGTTAAGGCCAGGCTTCCCGAAGAGACTGCCTGAGCTGATTATTTTAATCAGGAGGATTAGGGCCATGGCCAAGCGGGAAGGCAGTGCTGCAGCAGGGAGAGCTGACAGGTCCCCCACCCTGCAGTCAGAGGGGCTGGGGGTGCGGGGGAAGACCCCCTGCAAGGAAGGGAAGGCAGCAAGACAATCAGGGCAGGGGATCATCCCAAACCTACCTGCCTCCCCAGCGCCGCGGGATTCCCCACACCGGTGGGGATGAGAAGTAGCACCTGCCTCACTTTCCCTGTCCACCTCCGGGATGCCCGTGGCACAAAGCACTGCCTCGCCAGGGCCCGTGCCCGAGCTGTGTGGGTGCTGAGCCTGCCCCTAAAGTCTCACCTGGCGCCGGGGGTGAGGGGTGCCCGCCCGGCCGTCCCCCGGCGCGGCCGCCAGCCCGCCCATGAATGGCGGCCGCGCCCCGTTTTCCCTGGGCAGAGCAGCCTCGCCGTCACTGTTAAACCACGTCTAATCCCTGTTATTTTTTCCTAATCCCCCTCCCCGCTGCGGGGCTGCAGGGCCTTTGTCCCCGGGCAGGAGCTCGAGCTGAGCCCGCGGCACGAGCAGGCCAAGCAGCTGCTGCAGCGCGCCCGCATGAAGGCTCGCACGAACCCCCTGCGCGCCAGCCACGACATCCTCCTGCTCCCCGCCGCCGCCCCGCGACCCAGGTCAGTGCCGCCTGCCTGCCCCGCCGTGTTCCCGGGGCTGCAGCCGCGTTTGGGGCGCATCCGGAGCGTGCAGCGATGTGTGCGGGGCGGGCCCGTGTGTGCAGCCGGGACCGACCCGCTGCGTGCGCGCTGCAGCCTCGGACCCTGGGCGCAGAGGCATCATCCCCTGCCCGACCACTTCGCGGCACAAAGTCTGGGAGGTGTTTAGTTAACTGTGTGTTACGGGAGTATTCATGGTGGGAGATGATGGGGAATGTTTTCCTGTGGGGGACTCGCTGCTGGAGGCTGCACCACAGCGGCACCTCGCCATGCGTGCCGGGTCATGTGCGATGTGGTGCTCCTGGAATGGTTAACCACGCACCTCGGGGCAGGGAAGGGGCGGTGGAGGTCGAGCCCTGGCAGCAGGGAGGTACCGCAGCCTCTCCGGATTCCAGCGTCAGGCTGGAGGGAAGCAGGGCTGTACGCAGCCAGGGAGCACCGGGCGGACTTTCCTCCTCGCCCCGTCTTTTGCACTGGGTTTTCCCGCTCCCGCCCTGCTCTCCCAGGGTTGCCGGGCAGCCCCTGCAGCTCGCCTGCGTCCGTCTATCTGTCCCCATGGCAGGGAGCCCAGCGGGAGGCCGAGCGTCGCCCCGCGGGACGGCGGGAGCCTGAGCGACTCGTCCAGCGGGGACTCGAGCTGCGGGCGGCCGCGGCGGCCGCGGGGACCGTCCCCGTCCCGCGTCCGCTTCGAGGACGAGTCGGCCCGGGACGCCGAGGTTCGGTACCTGGAGC
>VXAC01000202.1:0-44774 GCA_013399225.1 Rhipidura dahli | reverse complement strand
TTATATTGATTATTTATTATTCTTGCTATATTCCTTGTTTTCCTTCTTTCCTTGTTTCCTTGCAGTTTTATAATACCACTTTTTTTTTTCTTTTTTTCCCCCTT
The DNA here is from genome assembly GCA_013399225.1 of Rhipidura dahli. NCBI lineage: Eukaryota > Metazoa > Chordata > Aves > Passeriformes > Rhipiduridae > Rhipidura > Rhipidura dahli. The sequence continues at coordinate 44,670 of VXAC01000202.1, read as the reverse complement.
TTTTTTGTCTTTACTGGTTCATTCTTTACTTCTTCCTTCTCTCTTTCTATTCTTTCAAATCTTAAGATTGGCTTCTCCCTTCTGTACATTGCTCTGCCCACAGTTTCCCACCCACCATCCCTCCCTCAGAAGAGAACCCGATGCTAAATCAGTGAGCAGAGCTGTGAACAGGGGTGCTGGGTGCCCTTCTCAGGTGGTATTTCCTCACAGAGATGCCCAAATGAGCTCCTCTGGGAGGTGGCCCTGCCAGCTCTGCTGCTGGGCCCCTTTTTTGGGCTGTTCCACCCCTGTTCCCTTTGTTTGCTGCTGGAATTGTTGGGATGTGAAAGGAAAAGCTCTTAGGAACATTCTGGCACCAAGAAGTCTGAGAATCTGTACTTTTTGATTTTTTTCTGAAATGAGGTGAGACTCTAAGGCTGCCCAAGCTGGTGAGGGAAATATCATCAGTGGGAAATGTGATTTCTTGGCCACTGCTGAAAAGGAGCTGCAGCCCAGGATGATGGGAGATTCAGCAGCCAAGGGGAACAAAACTTCAGTAGATGCTGAAATAACAACGGGGTGCAAGTCTGGGAGACTTGGGTGCTCAACAAGGTGGAAGGATCCATTTCAAACTGTCCAAGTTGAGCTTCTAAACTTGTAATTGAATTGGAATTTTTAGCAGCAGGATGCTGCTAAAAAAGGGTCGAAATGGAGAACCTAATCCACCTCACATTGAAGCACCCACGCCTCCTACTGCAGGGGGAAAACTTGGTGAAAACCAGGTGAAAACCAGGTGTAACTGCAGCAAGTGGGGGCATTTGCTGTTGGTTCCAAGGAGGAGGGGATTCTTCAGCTTGGCTTTTCCTCCTGCTGCTGACTGAGCCTCCATTCATCAAGCAAGCAACAGTCTGAGGACAAAAATAGTGGAACTCTCCTCTCCCAGAAGCCTCAGCCAGATTTTCATAGCCAAGGTGTTTTGGGAATGACACCTTCTTGTCAACACTCAGTCCTGGTTGGTTTCACTCCTGGTGGCTCCATTGTCAAAAAAAAGGCTTTTTCATAGAGGTTTTGGCTCTGGTTTCTAAATTTGCTTTCATCTTCTCAGTTTGAATCAGTGCCTTTTCATTAGTCAGGGAGTCTTCAATCAGATGTTCCAAACTGTTACTCGAGAGCCATCTCTGGGTGGCTTTAGCAGCAACATGGCTTTTATTTTATCTTAAATAGTAAATTCAGGACATCTGTACTTGGATTTCTCATTTTGCCCCCACTTTGGGGAAAAAAAAACCACCTTAACAAATCAACCCTCACCCCAAAGGACCCATCTGTGCCCCTCTCTTCGAGGAAATTACAGCAGCAGCAAGTGGCACAATAAAATGATGATAAAAACAGGCAGATCTTGGGCCACTCACAGCCATGCTGAGCAGGTATAAATCCATGTATTATTTTCCTTGTGTGATGATGTTTTTTCTTTCCAGCATTAAAGTTCCTGCACACTCTGTTGGCTGCTTTTCCTGCCCCCTGTGCACTGTTGTTTTGCTCATTATTTTGCACTGTGCCCATTTAAACTGCAACCTGGGCAAGAATGATGAAGTTTTCCCAATAAAGGGTCTAAATGTGGGGCTGGGAGCAGGGCAGTCACTTAACTATCAAATATCTGTGCCAGTTAAGAGAAGTTTGCAGCATCAACTGTTCAGCTCATGTTGATGCTCTAAAAGAAGCAGATGCACAAGGCAGCATTATTTATTTTAATTCCATATGTACAGTCTGTTCTTTTATTCTTTTTACTGAGCAGCTGCTTCTTCGTACAAGCAGTGCCACTCCCATAGAATTTGGTTTTTTAAGACAGAAAAACACACCTTATTTATTTGTTGTCACATATGGCTTCAGTGCTGATTGTGTCTGTATTAGAGTGGGGTAAAAATTAATTGAAGATGTCATCATTTGTCATTTTGCCAGAACCCCAATGGGGTGATGGATGTGACGACATCGTTCTTGTAAAATTAAAGAATTTTTCCTTTTGTTGCTGCTCTTTCTGTTGACCCTTTCTGTTGTCAGCCCAGTTTGTTCAAAGTGCTGCTTCCCCCTCCCTGTCACCTCGAGAATGTTTCCTTCTCCTCTCTTAGACTGTTTCCACTTCAGAATTAAATTCCTTGCTCTGATGCTGCTGCACCAGCCTGACTCCAGCTTGTTTCCTTTTCATTCTCCTTATTTTCCCTCTACAAGCGCCCTCTGCTTAAAAGCTCTCCCTCTCTTTGCTCAAGTGCCTCCACAGGACAAATTCAGCTGTGAAGCTTTCTGAGGCTCTGATCCAGCAGAGCACTTGACCCCTGTGGGGCTGGTGACCTGCTTAAAGCAAGTGCTTTGCTCTGAAGTGGCAGCTCTTGGTTTAATGTGTTTTCTTCTTTATTAACTCCATTTTGGAGCAGATCTGTGGGCACCTCTGTGGGCTCTGCACTTTGCTGTCTCCACAGAACACCAGGAATGCTCAATGCTTGCTGAACATCACCCTGGGAGTGCCAGAGCACAACCTGCAGCTTCAGAAATCAGTGCAATGTCATAAATCAGATTGAAATGGCACAAAAAGGGCAAGAACAGGTTTATCCTGAAGCAGGATGGGCTGAAGCCTCAGCATGTGTTTTTCTGAACTGACAGAAACATCCAAACCCTCCTCAGGAGTGAAAGCAGCAAGGATTCTCAAGCAGAGTGCTTTGGCATCCTCCACAGAGCTTCCACCCATATTTAATAGAGGAGAAACTACAAATCCCACAAAGCACCTCAGAAGAAGCACAGAGCACTTTGTGCCCCCGGTGTCTGCTGCAGCTGCTGCTGTGTGCTTCCCTCAGCCCCTTCCACTCTGGCCACTCGCAGGACGTGGCTAAAAGCAGCATTTTGCTTTAACCCACTAAAAGCTGCCCATGCAGAGTGGAGGTGTGATATCTCTGCTAATTTACTCCTCACAGCCCAGTTCAGTTTGCAGCTGTGGAATTTCCCAACTACCTTAAACTGAGGGAAAGAAATCAAAGAGTCACAGGCACCCGAGGCCAGATCCCTCTTCTCTTCTGTCCTCACACATGAACACAAATCACACAACACTCTCAGCCTTCTAAGAAAGTGAAAAAAACCTTTCCACTGAGACATCTCACAGCTTCAAAATCCATAATTTGAAAGGAATAAATGCTAAAAAAAAAAAAAAACCCAAAAAAAAACCAACCCCAAACCACGAAGTTGAAGAGCATTTTTGTTCCTACTTTGATGTGTTTTTGACCATTGTCACCTCTTGCTGGGTGACACTGTCAGAGCACAGCTGTCAGAGCTGCTCCCTGGCTGTGTGACAGAAACCAGCAGGATCCACCCTCCTGAGAGCTCCAGCACAGCGGAAACTGAAAAGGCTTCTGTGGACAAGTCTGACAAAAATGCTGTTTTCTACCTGAATTACCTGCCAGTCACCGAGGCTGCAGAGTGTCCTGGCAGTGTGTCACTGCTGTGCCATGCAGAGGGATGTTCTCATTTACAGTCCTCGTGCTGGACCTCAGCTGCCACCAGAGCAGAGCTGGAAAGTTTTTATTTCTCTTCCACTTATTTCTCTTCCACTCCACATCCACCCTTAGCAGGAGAGGAGGACAGTAAGGCTCAGTGGAAAAGCAGAAAGTAGATATTGAAATTAGATTTAGTGGCTATGAAACTACAGACTACAGCTGAGTGTGTAGCATCTTAAAAAATCATTAAGCTGCAAGATCATGTTATATTTCAGGTTTGTCAAGCACTGGAAAGGAAAAAACCTGAAACTCTTTACACCAGAAAGTAAGAATAATATTTTCAGTAGAACTCTAAATCATCCTAATTTCATAACATCTTAATGGAAAACTTAATCAAGAGGCAAAGGAGCAAAGACAATTTTTAAGGTCATTAGCTCCACTTATAAAATACTGTTATGATGAAAGTTGTAGTTATGAGTTTGCATCAACGCAATTTGTCCACTGAGCCCTGTGGGGAGACCACTGCAGACTTTCCTTTTCATCAAAGCCCACAACAAACATCCAAAATTGGGAATGAATGGGAGGCAAATGCAGTGGTAGTGGCAGCCACAGTCTGATGGAGGCTCCATTCAAAAGACAGGAAACCTCTGGAGCCCAAGGCTTCAAACATTCCTCCAAGGGAGAGCTTCATTTCCCTGCTCTCACTGCTTAATTTCACACAGATCACCCAGAATTTGTGAGTTCTGACCCCAAGATCTGTTTGATTTTAGCTCCTTTGAGCTGCTCCTGGTGGCAGCTTCAATCTCATTTGCTGCCAGATCTCTCTGACCTGGAATCAATTCATGTCCAAAAATTAATAAACAAATACAGTGTGTTGAAATTTATGACATGTCAAAAACCCCAAAAAACAACATTTGCAACATGCCACAGATCCCAGTGTTTGCCCAGCCACTGGCACAAAGAACAAGAAGAGGCATTGCTGAAATCTTTTAACCTTTAACAGGACAGGACCAAAATCCCGAGTTCAAATGCCTCATATTGTTGGGTTCGTTAGAAGTTTAGGGTTGGGAATGTAGAGATGTAAGCTCTGCAAATATTTGATTAAAATCTTGAATGCAAATGAAAACTTGGACCTCTCCCGACTCCTGTAATGGGATTCTCTCTGGTCTTTCATTTGTTGGTGTTATCATTAAGACCAAACACTTGTGGCTTCTGTAGGAAATGTCACCCTGAGGAGTAGCAGAATTCAGAAATATTACTGGTATTAAAAATTGTAATGGTAATATTACTTCAGAAGCTTGAAACAAATCCCTTCTCAAAATGTATGTTTGAAATAACCCAAAACCCCTTTCTTCACGGGAGTTTTTGTTGTTGTTGAAATCATAGGTTTTAACAGCAACTCACAATTGAAACTGGATGTTGAAATGTCTTTTTGATATCTCTGGTGTCAGGAAATGTTGAAAACTCGTATCATATAATCACATTTTCTTTAGAAGTTTATTTAATAGGGTTTTTTAAATTAAAAGCTGTGCTAAATGTTAAATTGCTACATGTCACATTAATAGCACACAAAGGAGAGCAGCACAGTGTCAGGCTAGGTATTTATGTATTTCTGTCATTGTATGGAACAGCTACAGAAATATTCAATCTCTTTTTTTTTTTTTTTCTTGTTGTTTAATTAATCAACATTAATTTTTACTTAGCATGGTGTAGAGAGATTTTCCAGATTAAACTGTCTTGTGTTTTTAGCTCAATGTAACATGCTCCAGGTATGTGATGCCTTAGGTTTTAACTTTTCTATTTTCCAAGCCCTGCAGTGCCCAGTGTGTAACTCTGGAGTTGCCTGTTCCCTGTTCAGTGCTGCTCTCTGTGCTGGGCACACACAACAAAGCCTCTCCAGGGCTGCTCTCCAAGGACACCCAGCCCAAACTGGGCCCAAAAACTATCAACCAAAAGCCTCTGAGAGGGGGGCAAGCTGAGGGCAATTCCATCATTAACTGCAGCTTTAATTGGAGAATGAACCCTGAGATGCAAATGAACCAAAACTATAAAAGTGGGAAGAACTCGTGGCCTCTCAGGGTCCATCTCGGGGCACATCTGGGCAGCACCTCTGGCTCCCCAGGGGTACCTTTGGAGGCCTTTCCAATAAATGCCCACCTTTATTCCCTTTTCTCCTGCCTGGGCTCTGTTTCTAGGAGGCCCCTTAAGGCATTAGATGTTCATGCTCTGTTTGCAAGGTGGGTATCAACGGCAGAGGCTCAAAAGTCCTTTAAAAACGAGCGGTGAGAGGGACAAAACTGCAGTGGGGACACCTGGAGTGCCACCCCTGGATCAGTCTCCTTGTCCTTCCACCACAGACCACCCACCAAGTGGCTCTGGAGCAGATGGAATTTGTGGTCTAAATTTTTTCAGAGAAACCAGCAGCAGTTTTGTGTTTTATTTCTCAGGGATTTTTTTTATTCACATGAAGCCATGCAGAGGTAAAATGCTGCTTTTTGTCCATGTCACAGTATCCTTCCTGCCACTGCTCCTTTCATGCTGAATAAAGCCACATTTCCTCTGGAATCTGCAGCCTGCACTTCCTCTAGTCCTGGGACTAAATTATTTCATCTTTGTGCTACTTGCAGTAAAAGAAGAGGTGAAGGAAAATCCCTTCACATGTTGGCCAGGAGTTCTGATTTCAGCTCTCCAGAATTTCACTGCTCCTAATCACAGCCAGATCTTCATGAAAATTAGATTTTTTATATTCCAAGCTCAATTGTACATGTAATTTATAGCATAAAGACACATAAAATCCCACAGGGAGAGAGACAGAATTGATATTTTCTCAAGACACAGCAGTGATTCTTCTCTCTGTCTCCCCGTGAAACTTTCTTTCTGCGACTTTCACCGCGACCTTTGAAAGACAAAAAAAGGAAATGTATAATTATTGCCACTTCTTTCCGTCACGTTCCCCTATTATGCTGTTACCAAAGACAGCCTACAATGTTCTCTGCACTGATACTCTGAAGTTTCACCTTTCAGCAGGGTCGTGGCTGGAAGAAACGGGCTGGGAAGATGTCGCTGTCGCAATGTGGACACGGAGAAAAACCACACCAAGTCCAGGGTCAGGGAGAAATGGCAGCAAGGTCGGTTTAATGGCTTTTTCCCTGAGGTTTTTATATGTTAGTTCTCAAAAAAAGTGAGTTAAATGGCATCAAGTAATTGGTCCTCTGGCCATCCACCCCTCGAGGGGGTTGGCCCAACTCTAACACAGCCATTCCCCAGTGTTTTTCTATTTGAATCCATAACAATCTGGCAAAAACAAGTCGCAGGTGTGGATATTTGATAAACTATTAACTTTGTTTTGGTTGGATTGCATGGGAAAGACAGAGCTCTCACAAAATGCTGGAGAGCTGAAGAAATTCACTGCTGAAGCCCTTCCAGCATCTACAGGAAGCAGGTTAAGAGCTTTGTAACCTGGGCACTAAATCCTAGACACAGCTGAAACCTTTTCCTTCTGAACCCCACATGAGGAACTCTGGTTTTCAGACCCTCGTGGGTCTAAGGCAGCATTCTCAGAGGTGCCAAGCACTTTCTGGTCCTTCCTGCAAACGAGGCTGTTCTATAACCCTGGCATGATCCTTCATGGCTTTAGCTGGGCAGTAAGAAAAATGTGGAATGGGTGACATTATGGACATCAATCTCTGTGCTGTACTGGAAGTTCCCTCTGTTTCCTTACTCAACATCTTCCTTTTCCCCCTCCTGAGATGTGAATTAGCTGTGGATGTTTCTTAAGGAGCATTATGAGACTTTCTGGCACTTCAAGGTTACCCCTTTTTTCCCAGTTTTCCTTCAGGTGTGGAGGCTGTATTTGTAAAGGCATAGGAACATGAAAATGAATAAATGTTAAATTTTTCTGCTTTTAACACTTTTAAGGAGTACTCACTTTTCAGTTTAAGATAACCGAAGGACAAAACATAAATGGGTGAATGTTATCCTCTTAGGAAGTGTGATTATCATTACCTTCAGCAGCAGGCACCTGTTCAACTATTCTCCCTGAACAGGATGAAGCACAAAGATTTCATCAGCAATCGAATCAGGCTTTTATTGCAGTGGGTGAAAATTTTAATTAATTCTTTTGCAGATTTCCAATTACCTAAATAAGTTTGCATTGATCTTTGTGCCTATATTGTAAAAATGTGTCTGCCATTAAACACAAACCTGACCAATGTCTGCTCTGCCATGGAGACAGACAGTTAAAATCAGGCAGGCAGTGTGCTCTTCTATGCTCTCCTACACCCATTAAAATTATTTTAGTGCCCTGGGGTACGACGTGATGTGATTTGTAACATCTACACAGGGAATAAATCAGGCATTTCAAGTTTGCCCTGCCACAAGTTGCTGGTGGGAAGAATCTTGTCATTTTGGGGTCAGTCACAAGAGAGTTGGCCACCCCAATGCCTTTGTGCAGCACAAGTTTGCATCCAGAGAGACTGAGCTGAAATTCCAGTGCAAACGGAACAGGTTGTTCCTCACTGGATTCCTCAGCACCACGTGGCTGCTTTTATTTTCTGGTGCAAGGAACCAAGACAGACAGACCTGGTGTACTGGAGATCCTTGAGGTGCTGTGATGGAGTCTCTTCCCCTGCTTTTCCTGCACTGGAATGTTGTGTTTGTGACCACAGACCTGCCATGGGGTAGGAATCACCAGCATTTGATGCAGGGTAACCTGGGGTTTAACTGAGCCCTCTGGAAATTTTGCCATGAACCAAAGAAGCTCTTTAAGTGTCCCAGGTTTCTGGAAACTCGAAGGTGATTTAGAGCCCTGTGTGTTTGTGCTTGGTCCCACTGCCAAGCAGAGCACTGAGCTAAAGTGGCAATCCCAGACTCTCTGGTGGAGACCATCGCTGCACAAGAGGAAGGGAATTTCCAAGGCGTGCAGCACATGGCATTCTGAAACCATTGCCATCCTCCTTTACTGCCAGCTTTGCCACAGCTGTGAGAATTTCACTTCAGAGGAGGCAGCCAATATCTAAAAGTGGATTAAAAAATTGTCATGTAAAGGTGAAGGGCAGAACTCACTCTCTGGGAAAAGGCAGCTACCCTGTTGGTAGATCTTCCAGATTTCACCTGTATTTATATTCTTTTAATATGACAGAGAGAAAGAATTGACTGCTGGGTGTGAAAAGAAGCATTTCAAACTGAGACCTCAAGCCAAACTTAAGAAACACAATTTTTTTCAGTCCACATAAAGCATATGTCATCGTGGGCACTCCCTTTGGACACCACCACAGGCTCTGCTTCGGGAAATGGGTCTTATGCCCTCTAAAAATTTCTCAGAAGGCCAAAACTTCAGCTGCTGTCCAGCAGCTCTTCCTTCAGGGAGATAAGTGCACTGACACTGCATCCCTAAAAGAAAACTCTCACCAAAATGAATGGGAATTCACAAGACTTGGACTTATGAACAAACCTAAAAAGCAGCATTCTAAAGGCTGGCAAAAATCTCCACATTCACAGGTTGCCATGGGAGTTTGGATGTGCATGATCTGTGATTGCCCAAAAAACTGAGATCTGAGAAAGACTGAGTGCAAAGAAAGGATGAAAACCCAACTAAATACAGAAAGAAATAATGAGATAGCCCAGTTTGCCCAAATCTAGCTCGCTGTGAACCTCTCACCCACTGCTTACAGCAGCTGGATGTCCTTTTAGAATAAACTGCACAGATTGTGAACCAGGGAAAGGCAGCACCAGGAAAAACTTTTCCTATCAGCCCTGTGGGAAAGGGATCCTGCAGCTGACCTACATTCAGCAGGAGCCACTGTGAGGAAAAGCTTTAGAAAATGCCAATATTAATTCTTGCATCTTCCTCTCCCTGCTCCCCAAGATGAAATCACAGAATCCTCCCAAAAAACCCCCTCCAAGAACCATCCCTGCCTGTGCTAACAGACTGTGAAAGATTTAGTCCAAACTTCTGCTCCGATCATGTCACGGCGGCTCTCTCCCGGCGCGAGGGGGCATGGACCAAGTAAGACAGATGCTTCAATCTTCCCGAGAGTTGTCACTTCCCATGAGCGTCACTTGGCAGGACGGTGACTTTCTAATACAGCAAAGCCTGTGGGGAGGGGAAAAAATAACTTGCTCCTCTCACTCCTGGCCAGTCTAGGGGTTTTTTTAACTCTCAAGGCTTTCAAGCAAAGGATGATTGAGCAAGGGGCTGGGGAATGAGCAAATTGTGCTGCCCCAGGACAGTGAGCACAAGAAATCTGAAGTTCTTACTCAGCTGATCCATGACATTGGCGCTGTCCCACCAACACCTGTGGGATCATCTGGATTCCCAGGAGAGATGCCACGAGCACAGTTCCCCCCCTCATGCTTTTCTGGAAGGATATTTCTTTGTTGCATCCCTGCCTCGCTGAGCACGGCGCGGATTTCTCCGTCTGCCAGAGGAGCTGGAGGTTGTGCGGATTGGGGACACGCGCGCGCACAGCGAAGCGTTTCCCTGGCAACAAAAATGCCATAAAAGCTCTCTGAAGAATTCCTCAGGGCTGTGCAACAAATAGAAACATGAACATGCTGAGACCTAAATATAGCCCAGCTTTAGTGCTGTTCATCCAAGTCTTTACTTAGCTCGGCCTTGTAGCTGAAACAAGCGCGGCCGGCAAGGCACCCGGGGATGTTTTCAATATTTTACAGTGTTTTGCTTTTAAATAGTGCACGAGTAGAGAGGTTGGGGATGGGGTTACAGATGGCACCAGCCTGCCCTGTGCTGCAGGACTGCAGCCTGGCCTGACTCTGCTGTGAAGGTGCCCTTGGTCACCCACAGAAGGCTCTGGAGAGCAGCACGGGGTCCGAAGCCGCGAGAAATCAGCTCTGACACGGCCGCCACCGAGGTGTGCAAAGAGTCTGTGTGTCTGCATAAAAGCAGCTCATGCTTTTCCCACTGCAGGGATGGGGGATTAAAGCTTTGCCTTTTTCCTCTTCGCTTTGGAGGCAAAAATTCTAATTGAGCCATTTTTGTCTGGTGGTGCTGCAGATATGGCAGCTGGACTGCAGGAGAAATAGGCAAAAATGCTTGGGCTGCAAAACAAAAGCGCAGACAAATAAGTCTGGGCAGTCAGTGACTCATAAAGTGGCCAAAAGATGAATGCAGGATGCCTGGAAATGAAGCTTTTGGGTGCCTAAAAGTGGATCTGGGCTCACTCAAGTGTTTCTTGAACTAAAGCAAAGATGATCAGAGATTGGTTCCCATGACAGATTTTTAATAAATCCCCTCAGCAGCTTTCTTGGTCTGCTTTGTGTGAGGGTACAGGCCCATCACCTCAGGTTGCCCTTCTCAAGCCAAACCACTGGGCTGGAAAAGCCAAGGCTGGATTTTGTCCCTGGTGCTGTTCCCTGTCTTGTCTGTGAGCCAGCCTTGCCACCTCTGACACTGCAGCAGTGAAAATAAGCCTGGAGACGTGCAGGAAAGGCTGCAAAGCAGAAATGTTTTATGGGGCTTAAGTGTTATTTTAAAATGCTGAAGCTGATGCTGGATGTGCAGGCTCTTTCACACTCTCATGGATTCCATGTTGTACTCCAGGGAAGGAGGATGTGGAATCAGCAGGGAGGTTGGTTGAGTACAATATTCCCAAAGTGTGTAATGACTACTGCATTGCTTTCAGGAGGGACAGGGAGAAGGATGTGACCTGAAGGACAATTTACAGTGAAAAGTTTGGATGAATAAGTGCCTTAGAGGTCAGTGTCTGGACATGGGAATTTTGCAGAACAATCCTCAGAGAAACTGAAATAAACACTCCAATTTTGTCAGAATAAAAATATGACAAAGTTTTCCTCTACAGCAAAAACCATTCCACATTTCCAGTGAGGAAGCTGATAAAGGTTATGGGTGGTTTAAAACCCAGAGGAAGCTCTGCTAATGGCACACATGACAGAAACCCTCCAAACAAAAGTGGCAGAAGTAGCTTTCACTGAAAACAGATAAACACAGGACTCTGGAGTCATGGGAAGACCAGGCTGGAAAGGATCATCTAATCCTGATGGACACTGATAAACCTCAAACCCTTTCCTACTGAGGCATGGTCCCCTCTAGAAACATCTCACACACAGAGGGCTGTGCAGAATCCATGTGTGCTTTTCCTGATCATCTTGTGTGAAGCCTTTGTGAATAACCAAAGCCTTCTCAAATCCACAGAACAGAGCATGAGATCCAAAAAGCAGCTTGAAACCTGCCTATTGAGGCAAACCCCAAGCATCTTTTCCCCATCTCTTTTTCTCACTTGTTCTTGAAAGGAGACAGGCATTGATGTTCCTTCAGTGCTTCGTGTTAGAAATGTTTTGAGAAAAGGCATACAGCTAAATTGCCTTGAAATTTCAGTGGGAACTGGAACCTTTTGTGATATGAGATAATTCCTTTAATTATGGTTGCCTAGAGCTTTACATGTGTAAGAAGTTCAGTGCTAATCACTGAGTAACACAAGAGTTTCAGAGAGTGCAAAGAAAAAGGGTCTATAATCCAGAAGTTCTGCTTTAGCTGCTTTTCCCTTTGCTACCTTTATGATTAATATCAAATATTACTGATAGGATTAAAGAACAATATTCCTAAACCAAGCCTCCTTATCTAGAAACTACTTAAGCACTTGCTCAACTTCATTCTTGAGCACAGATGGAATAATCACACATAAAATCCACCCTGAACTGAAGCCATGAGGTTCCCTTAATCCCAGGGAGAGCAGAGCTGTCTCTGGTACTGCAGCTCTGGTCCAAGCACGGTGAGCTGGGGATCTACAACTTCCCAAGGGTTATGGCTCTGGAATCTGCAATGCTGAAGTGTCTGTTCAATGTGCAACACTGAGGCAGGGTCGGGGTGAGCTCAGGGCCCTGTGAGCCACAGTCTGTGGCACTGTCCTGAGCTGTCCCACCATCCCCAGACCCAGCAGGTCCTGGTTCCAGTGTCCCCAGACCCAGCAGACCCTGGTTCCAGTGTCCCCAGACCCAGCAGGTCCTGGTTCCAACACAGATGTCCCATCACACCCACGCTGCAGTGGCTGAGCACAGGCAGATGGAAAGGCTGTGCATTTCCAGCTGATGCAGGCAGGGCCCAGCAGAGATGCCTGCCCACGTTTGATTTCCCAACTGTGACTTTGATTTATGGCCCCTGAGCTGCAGGTGAGGCCCCAGGCTCAGGAGCAGCCTCTTGGCAGGGGCTGATGTGCCAGCCAGGATTGAAACCCCGAGCAAGGATTGGAGCCAGAGAGAGGAAAAATAACAGAAGAGGCAGAAGAAGCTGCAAAAAGATCTGTGCCATAATAACAGCAAAGAGCCCACAGCTCGGGGGTAGAACAATTCTCATTCCAAACTTGGTGCTGGTGGGATTCCATCAGAGCTGCACTCAGGATGTGCTGAGCTTCCCAAAACCTGGAGGAATGGAATTCCATTTTAGCCTTAGCCCTGACTCACCTGGGACTGGAGGTACCTTGACTGTAATTGTTACTCTATTACCAAGCAAATATTCAGTTAATATAAATGAAACAGTCTACCATAATTTGGCTTAATTATTCAGAGAGAAGTCTAGCATAGAGGATAAATAGCTTTAAAATTGCTAAATAATTTGACTCCCCATATAATTGCCTGTGCAATTTGTGTTAATTGCATGTCAAGTGCAGGTTTTCAAATATTAATCAATGCTTATTTATATTATTAATTAACATTTTTACATTACATTTAAATATTCTTGCAATGGCACAGTTACCAAAAGACAAATTTCTAGTCCTGTTTTTTTTTTTTTTCCCTCTCCCAGTCTGCAAAAAGTCTTTCAAACCCACCTCTGAGTCCCACACCCCTGCTAAGATCTGGATGATTTCACTCAATATTTTCTCTTTCACTGAGATTTGCCACTGTGATCTTTCCATCAGGGATCAGTTCCTGGGTGAGAGAAGCTGGGCAAGACTCTCTGTGAAACTCTTCAGTGCCCTGAGGAGGGGAAAACTGCAAAACTTCCTCATTTATCCACTGCCAGCTTTTCTTTGCAATCCTCCCCAAGCTCCCCATGGCCTGGTTCAGCTGGGGAAGCACAGATCAGTAATAAGTCACAGTCAGACCTTTCCCTGTTACTGGAGAACATAAAATTACTGAAGGTGTTTCAAATAAAAAAATTGGAGGAACAGCACAAAAACAGCCTTACAAATGAGGATTCACACCCCAGTGCTCTGTGCATGGCAGAGCATTTTGAGTTCTTTATGATATCCCAAAATGCTGGAGGGAAAACTCTCCCTTCCTTCTATTCCTGTTTCAAAGACCACCCCCCAGCTTTTGCAGATTTTGTTGCTTGGATTCCTCTCCGAGCTCTCTGTCTGATCACAAAAGCTGAGGAAAATCAATGGATTGAATCAGTAAAATCTGTAACTGTGGGGTGGCTCTAAAGGGATTTTCTCCTCGTCTTTCAAAAGCAAAAGGTGTGTAAGCTGCTTACTTTTTGCCCGTTTAGGGTGTAAAAGGGGCTCCCTTACTGACTCCACGATTATCTTTCAATCCTCTCCTGAAATAAGAAATCCTGTTTGTTCTATTTGTCAAGGCTGTGCTGCTCTCAACAGCTGGAGAGCTTCTTAGAACTTTTTTTCATATTCCTTCTTTTTTTTTTTTTCATCTTTTCCCATGCAGCAGGGAGGATTTTCCACCCAAGTCTGTCACCTAAACTTTTTGCAACAGATTAACCTCCCAAAAATATTTAGAAATAAACCAGCTCAGTTTTAAATAGAGGAGATAAAAGGAAATGGATTAATGGATTCACTTCTGAAGAAAACATAATTGTTATTTTCTAAAAAAACAAAGTGGTGCTGTTTCATAAGAAATACAATGCCTTTGCTGTCAAGGTTGGAATTTGTACAAATGCATTAGGAATACAAATTCTTATTTTTCTATTCCGAAGACAAATAAAGGCAGATCAGTGTATCCCTCATTAATGGAAAACAACAATGCAAAAACGTCAAGAAAATTAATAAACTGTAATTAGCAGCATCCAACAACAATCTGTGTCCTTTAGGCTGAAAACAAAGAGCTTTCTTTTCCTTGCACTCTGTGATTTGAAATATTCTGGCTTTCCTGCTATCTTGGATTCTCTTTTGGAATGGAAATGAATTGTTTCATTCTGTGCAGTTTGGAGTAAATGATGTCCTGGCGCAGGATTTGGCTGGGAAGCTGCAGGGAGCTCAGTGCTGTCTGAGAGGGTTTGTGTGCCACTGCTGTGGGCAGAGTCTGGGAGAAAAAACACTGAATTTGCACCATTTTTACCCTCATGCACATTTTAAGCAGTCTTTTTCACCCAAGTCAATGAGGAAATGCACTGGTATATTGCACTCTCTTTTTTTTGTTGTTTGTTTAATTGCATGCTTTAAATATGCATTAAAAGTGTCTCTTCTTGTTCCCAACAACCCATTTCCTATGGAGTGTTTTAATCACAGCCAAACCCTGCTAAATATCTTAACAGGGAGAAAAAAAGAGTCATTCTGGTTCCATGTTAAAAACTCTCTCCTCAAAAAATTCCAACTCCATTTCCAGTGGGGTATTTTAATCACAGCCAAACCTTCCCAAGTATCTTAAAAGGGAGAAAAAGAGCCATTCTGTTTACATGCTAAAAACTCTCTCCTCAAAAAGTTCCCTCCAATCAACAAATAAGTGAGCAAGGAACACACCTGAGAAAAGAAGTGTGCAGTCTGTGTGTGAGTTAAACCTGCTGAAGGTCATAATCTGAATTTCTTGTTTCTGCTATGAGTTTCAGAATTGTACATGAAATATTGATAAATGAACTCCTGAGGTGCATCAGGAATGGATGCATGACTCCTGAGTATAAGAAGTTTATACTGACAATATATAATATATACTGCAACAGAGATGATCTGATGCCATGTTTGATCATTAAGGTCAATTAACAGCTCTGTGTGATGGGTTATCAATCAGAGAATTATGGAATCACAGAATGGTTTGGGTTGGAAGGGACCTTAAAGATCATCTCATTCCACCCCCTGCCATGGGCAGGGACACCTTCCACCATCCCAGGGTGCTCCAAGCCCTGTCCAACCGGGCCTTGGACACTTCCAGGGATGAGGCAGCCACAGCTTCTCTGCAAAACCCATTCCAGTGCCTCAGCACCCTCAGAGTAAAGAATTTTTTCCTAATACCCAATTTGAACCTTTTGTCTTTCCATTTGAGCTCATTCCCCCTTGTCCTGTCCCTACATGCTCTTGTAAACGTTTCCTACATCAATGTATTGCTGTGTTTTAAGGGATCCCTTCTGGCAAAGGGAGGATTTTCACCTCCTCACGGGGCCAAGGAGAGGGTTTTTCTCACCACAGCAGAAGCAGAAAAGGAAAGAATTCCTCACCAGTGCTTGGCAATGCTCATCCCTCCCCAGGAATAGGAGGCTCCATCTCAGCTTTCACTGACATCTTTAAGGATTGTATAGAAATACTTATGGGTCATTGAAATATTTATAGTTGAGGCTGCAAAGAGAAGATCAAAGGCCTAAGGGAACTTCTCTGAGGAAGGTTTGAGAGAATAAAGGGCTGGGAAATCTCCACTCGGTCCTCCAGCTGATGGACCCTCCCAAGGGATCTGCAGTACAGAGAGAAAAGCCATTTAGAGAAAGCTGGGTGAAGATGAACCCCATAGCCAGAGCATGGAATTACTTCTGGAAAATAATGAGAATCATTTTGCACAAGTACAAGCCCGTACTGGAGATTTATGATAATGTTTTTTCCCCCAAATTACAGTAAATGTAAGGACCAATGGATACAGAAACGTATTTTAAAGATCCAAAAGCTTTGGCAGAATTGAGTTGCCTCTGCAGATGTCAAGTGTTATTTCTGCCTAATTTACAGCTTGACTTTAAATGCACAAAAGGCAGTGTGTGATTCCATTACAGCCAGTAATGAAACCAATACTTTTTCAGACATCAATATTGTTTAGAAAGAAATCTCAGTGGATTAGCTCAAGAATAGAGATTAAATTAGTTGGAAAAATAGCTAAGAAATTGAGAAGTTGATTCTACTATGCTGGGTCTATACAGGAGTGTCACACCAAAAAATGCCTTCCTTGCAAAGAACAAAATGCAAATAATATTCCCAGAGACACACAAAATATCTGGCTTCTCTTGAATATATTTTACCAACCTTGACACTTCTCCAATTATTTGCATTTCTGTATTCTCTTCTCTATACTTCCAGGATCCAACAAAGACTGGAAATAAAATATCCAAGGACAGAAGAGAAAGGAGGATAAGATGGGGGAGAAAAAAGGAAACAAACCTTGGGATAAATCATCTTTAAGGACATCAAAGCAAACCTTGAAAATCCAGGAGCTTCAGATGGTTCATATTAGAGACAAATAAAACCCATTCATTGCCAGATTCTGTTTTCCATGAGGAGACAGTGCCTACACCAAAATTGCTCTGTTTTTATTTCTTGATCTAAACCATGTTGATGCTGTTGGAATTGAAACCCAATTTAGGGCACTATTTTGGATGTAGGAATAACTGAAATCAATCTTTGCTCCATGATGCCAATTTTCCAGTGATATGAAAGTTGGATTCAGTGATCTTGGAGGTCTTTTTCTTCCATGTTTCTCTGGTGAACCATTCATGGAAACTGCAGTGCAAGGCTGAGTCTTCACTGAGTTTTCTCTTCCATCACCTGCGTGGTGGGGCTGGGTTCTTTTAGGGTTATTTTGGGCTTAAACAGGGCTGAATCCCTGGCTTGCAGAATGCCTTCTAATGGCAGCTCCTGTGCAGATATTTTGTCTCTCCTCATTGCAGGGTGAACAGGGCTGGATGTGTTTGCTGAACAGAAAAGATCAGGACACATAAAGGAAGCGGTGACAGAAAATGCAAATGCCAGGGAACAAAAATACCTCCCCAAATGAGTCACCACGAGCAAAAAGTGATGCTGAGAGATCAGGGGATGTCTAAGGGAGAAAGGCATCAAGGAGAGAGTTTACCACACCTGGAGAAGTGAATTTATACTGACACAAGACTAAAGTTTCTGCTTTTAAGCCAGTCCCACCACTTCTCATTTAAATTTATTTCACTCTCCAATAAAACTCAGCTTTAGAAACTTAGGAGGTCTTGTGGGAAGACAAGCAGAGCTCTTTTTCAACCTGACAAATGGAGTTTGTGGTGTGAAAATGCCAGTTTGGATGCTCTGCAGCAGGAGGCTGATGAACCTGGTACACAGCCCTAAAAATCATGAACACAAACATGACAATGTCTCCTGACTGTGCTTCCCCTGAAACTGCTGCAGTGGGGTTAAGGTTGGATGGGGGTTTTGTGCATTACATGAGGCTAATTTTACAGCCTTTAAATACTAATTTACTTTCCATGGCCACAAAACCAGATGAAACCATATTTTTCTTCCATAAGAGTTTGAAGATCCTGCCTGTTCACCTTAAAGCCTCAATGTCCAGGAATTTAAGCCTCCACATTTTTGTCTTCAAGTTGCACTGAAGCACCTTTGTAGAGCAATGGCAACAAAAAGTGGCATTCAGAGAATCTCAGACTCCTTTAGATTGGAGAAGGCCTCGAAGACCACCTAATTAAAGTGATCATTACTAAATAAAGTGGGAATACATCCATGTCACTCTCCCAAAAACCTCAGTGATGTGTGGCCAGGCTGCCCAAGCCCAGGGTGTCCAGCACTGAGATGAGCAGTCAGTTTTTCCTTGGCACTGTGGGGTATTTTTTCTGTCTGGAAAGGCAGGTGAGGACCAGCAGTGCCCTTTGAGTGGCTCTCAGCAGCACTGGGAACCCGGGGAAAGCTGATTCAGGACATTCCCTCCTTGTTCCCACCCATCCTGGCACTGGGCAGCTGGGGAGGGGGACAGAGCAGCCCCCAGCCCCCCATGGAACCCATCCTTTCCTTTCCTTCTGTTTTGCTCAACACCAGCTTCACGTTATCCTTGTTAGAGGGGAGGTTTGTGCAGGCAGATCCATTCCCCCAGCCAAAACCAACTCCTTACCATTAAACCAAGGAAAAATGAGGGCAGCCTCTGCCATGGGCTTGTTTTGGCCTCAAAGTCGAGGCTTAAACCAACAGCTGAATGAGCAAAGACCCTTCCCCCAGTTCCCAGCATGTCCCAGGCTCATGTTTCCCTCCTGGTTTATGGAGGGAAATTGTTATTTATTATTTATCAGAGGCAGCAGAGCCCTGCAGGTGCTTTCAGCTGCAGCACCCAGAGCCACCCACTTTCCCCCTCCAAACAAAGGCTGCCCAACAGCCCTTTCATTTCCAGAACTCTCCTTTTGCCCACAGGCTCTCCCCTGGAAGCCCTTTTCTTATTTCTCATCATTAACAGCACCGAGCCACAATGGTAAGAGGTTGGAGTTTATTAATTGGCTCTTTTGCCCGAGGAAGAGAAGGCTGAAAAGAGCAAGCTTTTATTTTATTTTATTTTGTTTTTAAAGAGCAACCCAAGGAACAACCTGCAATTAGAAATGAGTGTCAGTTCCATGTGTTACCTAATTACCTGCTCCAATGCAAAGGCAGTAACTGAGGGGGTAAAAGGGAGAAAACCACATTCACATTTGTCAGCTACCAAACCTCAACCTGTGGAAATATATTTCCATCTCCCACTTTCCTCTGGGATGTGGGTATGGAGAGAGGGAAGGGCTTTTCCCAGCCTGGACAAGACAATACAAACTCAATAAATTACACTTGGCCTTTGTGAGGCAGCTGATGGCATCAGGCTCCTCTTCCTGAACCAGGTGGAGGATTTGCTGTGAAGCCAAACAACTCCCTGGCCCCTTGCACCTCTCCCAGGCCTTACAAATGAAATTCAGAAAGAATATCTTCAATTTTATGAACAGAGTGAGATCAAAGCTGGTGCAAGCTGCTGGAAGTCACCTCACTTCTCATGTTTGGAGCAATGGGCTCACAGGAACTGGGCTCCAGGAGCTGCTCCAGCCCTCATGAACCAGCTCCAACACAAGATTTATTAAAGAACAAATGTGCTTTGCTGCCCCAGACGGTGATGGAGAAAAGGGAACCCTGTTTTGTCCTTTCTGCCTTCCTTTCAAACCCACATCAGTGACTGCACACCTGCTGAATCTATTTTGAAGTTTCCACCAGCTCTGAAAATGTAATTTTTGGTAATCCACTGATTTTTCACTTTTATAGGCCCAGCTCCCAAAGTCTCTGTGTGTGCTCTTTGATCATCAGCTGCTACCTTTCGTAATAATTTTTTATCAAAATAAATTTTATCAAATTCCTTTTTTCCTTTTGAAATAAGGATCCTCAGTGTTCAGTCTTCACGAGTCACTGCATTCCTGAACTTTTGTTCACGAGGACTTTTCAGCAACAATGCCACAGCAGCAGCTGCCCAGCAGGTGGTCATGGAGTGAAAACTCAGACAAGGTGGAGAGAAACTTCCAGCTGCAAAAGAATGGTTTAATTATTACCCCCTCTGTGGTAAAAACAGAGGAAATCTCTGGATTCATGGGATTTAGTATGGAAGAAGGGAGATTTGCTGAAACCCAGGAAGAGCACCTATCAAATATTTTGTTTTAAAGATGCTGATTCCTTATGGAGAACTTTGAAAACAAAATACATTTTTATAAATTCCCAAATCCTCCCCAGCGTCTTTTGGTATTTATTTTTTGGGGAAAAATACAGGACATGGAGATGCACAATGTCAATAAAAAAGCATCAGGTGCCATGAGATTTTTAACAACATTACGAGTGGAGTGATCCCACTGCTGGAGCCCTCTGTGTCTGACACATTCATCAACAACATCCCAGTGGTGGGAATAAATCCCATGAAAGTATTCAATTTGCTGCCTGGAAAGTAAAGGAAAAAACGGGCTGGGAATGTCACCTGGCCAAACTGGATGTGTTTTTAACACCACCCTTGCCCCTGTTATTATGAGAACTGTTTCTGGTACAGTCAATGGTTGCATGTCATTAATAATGGGCTCTCCAGAGGAGTAGAGTGACACCATAACACTGGGAAAGTGCTGAATTCCCATAGCAAGATCCTTTTAAATGCAGGCTTTAGGAAGGATTTCCCATTCTCTGTGCCTGTTGAGCTGTTCTGCAGCTGTGGCCTGTGCTGGCAGCAGCTCAGCCTTTGGGGAGCAGAGCCAAGGGGCTGTTCCGTGCTGGAGCCTTCTCCCAGAATGCTGGTGGGTGGCAGCCTGGAGCACTCCCACAGTCATTCACAACTCACACAAAGCAGAATTTCTGGGTTATTCCCCCTGTTCTACATCAGAGCTCAGCTCTGGCCGTGGTTCTGGGATGTTTCCCCAAAGACAGAGCTTTTTTGGAAATGCTTGGACCTCAAAATTCCCGTCAGTGGCATCGGCAGGGGTGTGATGTCTCTCAGTTCTTGTTTCTGACACAGGTTTTGGGCAGCCTGGAAGAGCAGCATGGCCTGGTTTGGACAAGTCATGGAAAAGCTGCAGATCAGGAGTTGTGTGTCCAAGAATGGATGAAGATTCCTTGAAGGGATTTGGAACAGCACAGCCTGGCACTTCCCGAGCAGCTGAGGACCTGGAGATCCACAGGAATTTGTCCAAGGAACAAGACAGCCAGGGCTGCCTGCTCTGAGAGCCTAAAGGTGACAGAAACAACCCCAAATGTAGGGACAGAAAACTCCACATGTGACTGATTCAGTTCTAATTTCACTCAAAAAGGAGCAAAAGCAGCTGGAAAATCAGACTCTGAAAGGAGCCCCCCCTATCCCAACAACCAAGAAACTGGCACAAGTTGATGATTCTTCTGCATTAAACAAAAATAAACAGTGCCTCTGTGGACCAACCTTTCAGATTGCTCTTTGCCTTCTGGTTCAGCAGGCTCAGTCTCTTATTCTGTCTCACATTTATAATTAATGCACTTGGATTAAAGAATTACCCAGGAATTTATTTTTTCATCCACAGGGCTCCTTCTTGCATTTAAGGCAAGAGTTCTTGAAAGGGAAACATTTCACACATTTTATCTGACTGAACCTGGAGAATCCTGCAGGCTCAGCTGAGATTTTTTTCAGTAAGCACCAACTCTGCTTATCTCCCTCTAACACCTTTAATTCTTAATTGTTTTCTAGAAACACTTTGTGCGTGTGTGCCAAGGAAGGTGAACACAGGTGAACTTGAAAACCATCAGCAACCTGCCACATCTTCCAGACAGATGGAAATGCTGCTCACAGAAGCCGTGTCTGCTGCTGATCCCAGCCCCACCTGCAACCTGAGGCATCACACAACTAAGGACAACTTCCCCATCAGCACTTCACAAAGGGAAGTTGCTGAACTCAGGCTGCAGGAGGGTGAATTCAGCTTTGTTTTGGTTGGGTGATAAACAGCAGAGCATCACCGTGGGATGCATTTTACCCACCTGAAGTGCAGACACAGCTTTGGGTTTGGTTTGAATCACTGTAAGTTTAGTAGTGATGTCAAAATAACCCAAGCAGACAGTTTGGAAGTGGGTCTGAAGCATCCAACCCGAATTCTGCAGCTGGACTGCCTGCCTGGCACCTTTTTGGGATGGACAACCACACTTACAGCTTTCTAGCACCAAAAAGCTGAGTTGAGGGCTTGATACTAATTGTGAACAGCCTCTGGGAATTGTTGTACACATCATGCACAGCTCTGAGCCTTAACCCTGCCCTTAAACACATTCCTCAGGTGTAGCCAAGCTGTCCTTGCTCTGGAACCAGAGGCACTGAAAGGCAGAAAATGTTGGGCTGGGATTTGCTGCTGAAGGCCAGATTTTATTTCATTTTTTAGGCTTTATTTCTCCCAGCTCCTCCTGAGATACATAATTTGTAGGCTGTAAAAGCAAACTTTGCTGTCATGTCCTGAGGACACTGCAACTCACATTCCAGCTTTATTTGGTGTCATTTACTTTTTGTTGAGTACAGTGAGAAAGTTTCTTTTAATTAAGATGATGCTGGTAGCCCTGCTGCGTTTAATTAGATGACCATAAAGCTCAATAGTCTGCTCTAAAATTTGAGTTATAATCTACATGACTTGTTTTGGTTTGTTTGGCTGTCATCAGAGAATGGATTTGATGATGAGTCAGTCTCTGGTCAGGCCACCCTGAGGATTCATTAATAAGTTAAAACACGGAGTGATGTGTGCTCCACCTCCTAATTGTGATGCTTTCCTAAAGAAGCCAAGCATACAGAGCTACTCAAAGGGTGACAGCTCCTGCCATGGGCTTTTTTTTTTTCCAAATAAAAATGGCCACAATCATAATATTTTACCTATTCTCTTACCCACTTCACTAATTTGGAAGTTGTGACAAATTTCAGCCCAGTTATTTACAGTCTGTGAAAACTGTGTGCAACAATTGTGTGATATCACCAGGAAAGTGACAGTGGCTTCCACTACAGGCTTAGAAACAGTTTAAAACCAGATAAAAGTAGCAGCATTTTCTAGTCAAACAACAGAATTTGCTGCAAAAGAAATGTAGATTAAGATGCTGAAAAAGAACATGTATTAGTATTTTACCAGCACTTGATACCAGAGTTAACAAGCGACAAAAGTTCAGCTAAAATAGTGCTTTTTAAATATACTTGCAAGATACTCCTTCATTTTGCTTTCATGCACTTGCAAAAACAATCCCCCACAAAGCCAGCAGTTATTCCTGTGGCTTTCAGCGTGTGCTCTGCAAACAAGAAATAATTATAGCTGAGCACTGAAAGAACTGGGGCTTTTCAGTCACCTCATTTTCACATCTCATCTGGGACTCGTTCCACCCCGCAACACTGCCGAGGTCTCGCAGAGAGCATCCCCCAAAGGCGTGAAATTCCCCAAATTCGCATAAGGAATCCTTTTCCTTTGAACAATGGGAGCAGAGGCCGCACAATTGGTGCAATCCCGTCCCGTGGTTGGCATTCTCTCCCTTCATGTCTCCCTTGCACTGTTACAAATCTGCCAGTTAGAAACTCTGTGCAGCTCCAGAGCGTATTGTCTGGAACGAAACAACCAATTATTTCTTCAGGTTTTGTGGCATAATATCCTAGGAAACCAGCAATTACAGAATCAAAGTGGCATCAAATGGTGTAGAAAGGAGTGAGCATGTATTATTCTTTAAATAGCAGTTACATGAACTCCTAATAAATGGGTATTAAGTGCTAAATGCATGATAAGTAATTTTTGACAACGTAATTATCCAAACAATACAGGGGAAAAGCTGTGAGATGGAATTGTCAAATTCACTTGTGCAAATGCCGTGTGAAATTACAATTCTTGAACACCAGCTTCTGGTCAGGACCACTTTGGGAATAGCACAGTGCAAGTTTGTGGGTGCAAGCAGTAAATTCTTCTGGATTCCCAGCATCTCTCCTGGAAAACAGCACCCACTGGTTTGGTCTTTGCTGAGGATAAGGTTTAAATTTGCTCAAAATAAGTGGAAGGGAGCAGGCTACCATTTTAACCTCTGGATATGTTACATAAAAACATGTAACATAAAAACATGTTACTTAAAAACATGTTACATGTCCAAGAAATCCCAGCATGGAGATGAAGGGTTGTGTAAAGTGGGGTGGGCTTCCAGAAATCCTGGTTAGAAGTTTCCAGCTTCTCTTGCAAGCTTGCGCAGTTGTTACAACAACGGGCTTGAAACTTCCAGAGGAATCTCCAGAGGAGGCACATCCCAGTGTGAAATGATGGGATGCTCTTGGCAGGATAACACATTCAGTTCCTTCGGGATCTTCTTTGTGTCTCAGGAGGAGCTTGGCCACGTGTTCAGCTGGGCAACAGATCCAGACATCACCACCACGAGACAATTTGGTGTAACAGGAATCTCAACCTCCTCGTCTTCCACCAGAGCAGAGGAATTTTCTCTACACCAGGGAGAATTTCTCTGGGACAAAAACACCTTTGAATGTCACTCAGCTTGGTTGCCTGGGATCCAAAAAACTGTGTCACGTCCATGCTGAACTCCCCAGAAACAGCTGAATGCTCTTGCTTTTTCTTTGTTTCGCAGTCTGGCTTCGACTTTATCGACATAATTTCTCTTTCTCTGCTGCTTCCTTTGAGGTGGGAATTCCTTGGGGCTGCTGGACCAAATGTAAAGCTGCCAATGGCCAGAGCAACAGCAGGCAGTGAACTCCTGAAACATTCATAAGAACAGAACAAAACTCATTGCAGAATAACTCAACTCTATTCCTTTAACGTAAGCATTGTTTATTATTCACTAAGACATGGAAAACAAAACCCTATTTTGGGAAAGTTTTCTTGGTCCAAATCAAAAGTTGCTGTTGCCAAATTTGCTGGGGAAAGAAAGAGAATGAGAAAGGCATTTTAGCTTTGAGCAAACATCTCCTTTGGACTCACTCCAAGAATCTAAGTGATAAGATTTCGTTTCTGTTCTTTAAGTTGTCATTTCCAGCTGTGGAACCACGCAGTCCATAAATCCACATCTGAGCATTTTCCTGCTCCTCCACAGAACACTGACAGCTTTATCTTGGATAGGGAGTCTCTTCATAAGATGCTTTTTAAAAAATTTATTTAAAAAAATTGTTGTCAGAATTAATTAAGTGTTCAGGAGAAAAGATTAACATATTTGGAGAAATAACACAAACTTTAGTTCAGTTCCCTTTTTTTTTGTTCAATAACATCTGGCACCATATGTTAAAACAGTTTGCTCTTCTTTGTTAATCAAAAATGAAATTTTATAATTAATTTTGAGATTCACAAGACTGAAGGATCTGAATAATGAGCTTCCCACATTTTCTCTCCATCTCCAGACCTTCATGCCCATGCTCAGATCCTGGGAGATCAGCATCTACTTTAGGTTAATGTTTCTCAAAGGACATTCCATTGTATCATAGCTGAGGTGCATTGCCCCTCATGGTGGATATTTAGGAAAAATTAATTTCTCCTTAAATGGAAGTGATTTTCAGATTGACTCGTGAGACACAAGAACATAAATTTGAATGAAATTCCATCAAATTTTCTGCTTTGAAAAAAGTCCCATTATTCCTCTCGTGCTGGTGTTGTAGTCCAGCTGTGCTGGGAAGGCTGTGGTTCTGAAGTGGACAGCTTTGTCATGAAATGCCAGGAAAAAATGGAATTAAACTGGGAAATTTCTCCCAGGAAAGAGAGGAGAATCATCTGGAATCCACTGAACAGCTGAGCCACATCTCTGACCGAGGTCGGCTGAAGCAGGACTTGGCATCACCGAGGCTGGGCCCCAACTGTCCCTCACATTATTTACAATCCTCTCACCTTCTGCCCCTGCCAGGCTGGTTTTGTTGCTTTACACCATGGGTGAAGCTGAGTTTATTCTGCACCAACACAACAATCCTCATGTGGGGATGGGAATGGGAGAGAATCGTTTGCAGCATCAGGGAGTGTGGAGGAGGAAGTTTGGGCTGTGTTTAGTTCAGCTTAGAATTGTTGTGTACTACTTTTTGGGTGATTTTAAGACCTGCATCTGGTTTAAGATGGTCTTGGATTTCTCTGGCTGTTCTGTCACCTACAGAGACACAGGGAAAATGAGAGCTCTGATGCTCTCTGGACTTGATAAGAATTTATAACAATTCCCTCCAGGCGCGGTATGCAGGAGCAGCCTGGGGCTCTGTCATATCACACAACTGGGCTTTGTGCAAGAACAGAACTGCAGAATGGAGAAACCTGTTGTAACAGCAATTTCCAGTGTTTTTGACAGCCCCAAACCACAGGGAAAATATAAAGGGAATGATGTGCAAGGCTTTGTGACCGAAGGGAGGCAGAGCTTCCACTCTCGTGGGCCTTTGGGATGGGATATTTCATTTTCTCTCTGCTCACACAGTCAAAGAGGGCTGAGCTCCTTCCTGGGATCCCAAAGGAGGCAGGACTGGAGCCTCCATCTGCTCCCAGGGCAGATGCTGTGCCCCATTCCAGGAGGGAACTCACCAGGCAGCTCCATGGGGCTGTCAGGAGGTGTCTGTGCTGTGTGAGAAGGAAAGGGAGGTCTCCTTCCCCCAGCAGTGACTTTTCAGGGAGAACTTTCTCCAAATGCTGAGCTCTCCTCAGCTCTGCCAGGTGGCTCAGCCCCATGGGAAGCCTTGGGGTGCCAATCCAGCCCCATGGGAAGCCTTGGGGTGCCAATCCAGCCCCACAGGGGTGCCGTGGGCTGTGGCAGCAGAGCAGCCAGAGGCCAAGCCTTGCATAAACCCAGCCTGTTCTCATCTCAGCTGCCATGGCTGGGCAGAGCAGATTGGGATGGATTTCTCAGAGGAGGCTCTCAGAGCTGCCAGTGGCCGTGCTCATTAGGGATGTCAGAGACAGCAAACAAATCAGAGTGACTGCAGGTAACTAATGCAATTAATTACCCACATGGCAGGCAATTTCTCTGGCAAATTCTGTCACCCTGCTCCCTGAAAGTAACACAGATCTGTGTTCCTCGCCTACGTTTCTTGCTGTTGTAAAAAGAAAGATGTTTTCACAGCAGGTGTCCTGAAATAAAAGGGGAAGAAAACACAAAACATCTGGAGGAAGGCTTCAAACATTGCATAACTGGGTATATTTGTGTACAGAACACATTCTTCTGATAACTGATCCAAGAAAACACGTTCTCTGCCTTGTTTGAATGTGATTTTATTGGCTGCTCAGGACCCTTCCAACCAACACATAAATATGCCACTGTGCCTCAAGTGTTATTAAGCTTTCAGTGACAGCAACGTGAACCTTGCAGGCTGAAAATGTGACAAAGAACAGATTTCACTGCACATCAGATCTGCATCTTAATCACAGAACTCTTCTCCCAGATGCTTTAGCAGGAGAGCAGCTTTCCCACATTGTTTGTCAAGTATTTACAGCTTCTGAAGACATCCTCTGCTCCCCAGGGAAGGAATAAATCTTCCCCAAAGCACTGCACCAAAACAATGAAGGAAGGGATGTGGCTTTACACCTGCCAGCATTTTCTTCAGCAGGGTTAGAGTGTGCATTCACAATATTGATAGATTATGAATATTCAGCTAGAAGGGAGTGATTTCAAACCACTGAAAGATGGTCCTCTTGGGCCGTTATATAAGTATTGAGTTGTTCTTTTGACTTAAAAACCCAAGCAACTTCCAATAAATACTCAGCAAACATTATTGCAGTTGTTCATGAATTGCCCATTGATCATTTTTCTACAGAACAAAAATAAAGCTGAGAATTATCCACATTTTCAAAGACATCAACCTTTAGGCTCATTGCTGTAAATGGCAAAATAGCAGAAAAGCTCTATTGACACGACCAGAAGACTGAAGGTTTGTGGATTTCCACATTCAGATGTGCACTTTGTTGTGCTCATGGGCCTCAATAAAATGAGCTGCTTGCAAAATTCCAGCAGTCTTTTTTTTTCCTGGTGCTGCATCCATGTGAATAAATGGAGAAAAAAAGGAGATCTGCACTAAATTAATGAACTCCTTGGATTAGAGCAGCTGTTTAAATGAAGCTCGAAATACCACCTACAAACCACACATTATTATTTGAATTCACACAGGAGAGGGGGTTGTGAAAGAACACGGGATAAAATAAACCTTGGCTATGTAACTAAATGAGAATCAGGTTTTATCAGGGTTTCAGAAAATATTCCCACAGAATTGCTCATGGAACTGGGCTCTCTGATAAACACCTGCCTGGCTCTTTAGCAGCTCCAAAGTTTCCAAAGAGTTAATCTGAACTTGCCCTAAAACTTTTATCACAGATTGCTCCGTTAAATAGGAAAGGTGTTTTGTTTTCCTTAAAGTGACCTTTTGCAAGGGAAAGATCCAGCCTGTTTCTCCTTAGGCTCTGGGAGGAACACTCTACTTACATTCAGAGCAAAATCAATACAAACCTCATTTAAAAGCCATTACAGTCCCTGAAGAGACTTTCTTCACACTAATGGCCTTTGAATCAAGACCCTGTTTGTGTTACGCAGCTCAGGCTGCTCCCCTGGATTTGTCTCCTTGTTAAAGTCTCCCTCCACTTGTGATTTGGAATAAAAAGTAGGCACAAGACTCATTTAACAATTTTTAGCATTAAGCTCCTCAATTGCATTTCTTGGAGCGAGCAACATCAGCAATGTTTCCCTCAAGTGATTACACCAAGTCTAAATATTCTGTAAACTGTGGGCTGAGCAGTGGTTGAGCGAGAAGTGGATAATTTACTTTGGTACTTACCAAGTATTTCCTACTTGTAAGAGTCAAACCACAGCCCTGCACAGATAATTGTGCTGCCACACTGCTGCAGAAATCAAACATTTCAAATTAACCTTTTAAAAATGGGTATATAAAAGTAGCTGTTATCTCGAAAGCACAGTTTGCAGCTCCTTTCGTCACAGTTTATGGCTTTTAATTCAGTTCTTAATTCCTTTATTACTGCACCCTTTCTCTGAGTAGCTGATAGTTATTCTTACCACTTATTTGTGCTGCTCTCAACTATTAGAAAGCAGCTCCCTATCCACAGAATCATTGAATAATTTGGGTTGGAAGGAACATTAAACACCATCCCATTCCACTCCCTGCCCCTTCCACTGTCCCAGAGTGCTCCAAATCCTGCCCAGCCTGGCCTTGGACACTTCCAGGGATCCAGGGGCAGTCACAGCTTCTCTGAGCACCCTTTGCCAGGCAGGGCCTCCCCACCCTCACAGGGAACAATTTCTTCCTAAATAAAGAATTTCTTCCTAATAAAAAACCCCCCATCCTATAAGAAACTTTATCATGCCTTTATCATGTGGTTTCACTCACAGTCATTTATTTACCTGGAGCACATCCTCTAAGTAAGAACATCTATATTTGTGTCACTCTCATTTTTCAAATGCTTCTATTTCCCTGCTCCATTTTATTATCCAACCTGACTGATTCTGTGTGATTTAGTTTCCAGAGGGGTTCAGAGACACAGGCACCCCAGCAGCAGAACATCATCACAGCCAGGTGAGCCACATCCACTTTTGGACCCCATGACATTATTTTCTACTCCTGTCTCACACCACTTTTATTTGTGTGGATATTTCACCTTCAAGGAGAGCCATTTTTTTATACAAGTATTGAT
Source organism: Rhipidura dahli (assembly GCA_013399225.1). Taxonomy (NCBI): domain Eukaryota; kingdom Metazoa; phylum Chordata; class Aves; order Passeriformes; family Rhipiduridae; genus Rhipidura; species Rhipidura dahli. Next base: position 15,246 of record VXAC01000202.1, on the reverse strand, counting down.
TTTTCCAAGCTTCTGTCTTATCCATCTTCTGCTGTTGGGCAGTTTCCTTTTGTCATATGTTTGTTAAGCAGCAGAAGACATGATTTAATTTTGAAGCAGCATATGTTTGAGTACACAGTGTTTTCATAACTTCTCTGACTGGTGTTGATTGACTTATTTGCTGTTTGTACCGGTGTATTAGCTTGATTCCTCGTGGATGATCTCATTAGAACATGACAGCAATCTGTGCTGCAGAATCATCTCCACAGCTCAGCTCACATTCCCATTTTAGCTTTCAAACTTTTGTTGCTTCATTGCATTATCTGAATTTTCCTCTGTTCTCCTATTAACTATTCACTGAGTTACCTTGCAAGGATAAACCTCATTTTGATAACAAAATGCAAAGTCCATTTCTTGTCAGCCCTTGGTCTGTGGGAGGTGTTTGGTTTTACTGTACATGGACATTCTAACAAAGCCATCTCACCTCATTAGCAATGCAAAATAAAACTCACCAACATTGTTTTCCAGTGGATCTTTTTTTTATGAGCTCCTTTTTAAAATTAAACACAAAGGATCAGATGCTGATTTCAGTTTTGTCAGGATAAATTGCAAAAAAAACAAAACAAAACAAAACCAAAACCTCTAGAGAATTTAGAGAATGTATCACACTGTAAATGAAATCAGTCTGGCTGGGAAGAGAGCAATAACTCTAAGAAAATATTTGCCAGAGGTTTTCAGCCAAAACTGACTTTCCGTTGTAACTGAATCAGCTTTATGCAGATGGTAAAGTTCTATTTACTAAATAACTTCTCCTCAAGCAGGATTTAAAGGGAGCTGTCTGGCTGCAAGGTACTGCTCAATTCCCAGCAGACAGCACTTTCCATTTGTATTCATGGGCAGAAACTTCAGCTGCTCAGCTTGGAGGATGAATGCTTTATGATGATGTTATGGATTATACATTGTCGGAAAAATCTCTCATAAGCAGCCAAGTTTAACAAGTGTCCATCAGTCACATCTCTGCCAGTGATCTCCATTAAATCTTTTTGGAGTCAGAAGAAATAAGCAAAGGAGGAGTTCAGCCAGAATTTTTTCAAAGAGCTATCTTGAGACCTCCTTTTCCCATTTTGCCTTCTTCTGTTTGCAGTCTGTGGGTTGCATTCTTTTAAATCAAAAGGAACTTTAGTCACAGCTCAGGCTGCTTTAAAATGCTGCTCCTGACTACACATGGCAGAATCTGAACCAAACTCACACCAGAATCTGAACCAAACTCATGCCAGAATCCGAACAAAACTCACACCAGAATCTGAACAAAACTCACAGCACCTTCAAGAGATAACAATTTTCAAGAGAGCAGTCCCTTGATGGCCAAGTTACATAAAAGTAACCAAAAAAAATATGAAGGGTTTTAGCTGAATTCCACACTGAGTTTCCTGATTTATCTGTACCAGGCACTGTGTGTCCATCCATCCATCCATGCATCCATCTATCCATCATCCATCCATCCATCCATCCATCCATCCATCCATCCATCCATCATCCATCCATCCATCCATCCACCCATCCATCCATCCATCCATCCATCCATCCATGCATCCATCCATCCATCCATCCATCCCTCCCTCCTGTTTTGGATCCAGGCCCTGACAATCCCACCTGCCAGTGACATGGAACCAGCCCAGCAGCCTTTCCTCACATGAGAATATCTGGGCCAAAATTGTCAATCTTGAAATTTTCGTTCAATGCCAAAATTGCATGAAAACAATATTGAAACTTAAAAAAGTTATTGAGTGAATCATCAGTGGTGCTTTTTTTTATCTGAAGGTTTTTAGAGTAAAATTGTTGGTCCTACAGCCTGTGGCTTCAAATTTCTGTATTTTCCCTTGAGAATTGTTTTCCTAGAGACAGCTTTTTCTTGAAAACTCAAATCCTGTGAAAAATAAGAGGTGAACAAGTTTTTGACAGAGGGAGAACTAGAAAATAAAGGGCTCTGGGGGTTGGAAAAGAAAATATTAACTCTGATTATCTCACAGCTTTGTGTATTTAAACAGACAAACTTGGTTTATATTTCTGAAAATGCAAAGCTGCTCCTGCTTTGAAGCCTTTGGCCTTTACTTCTCTTCATCTGACATGCTGTGTTAAAGGTTTTAGGTTTATTAAGAGATATTAAGAGGTGATTTTGGACCTGGGGTGTTGGTGGGGTGTTGGTGGTGTGTGGACCTGTCTGGCTGAAATGGCCTTACCTGGCTCACTGAAACCACTGAGTCCCACGGCCCAGGTGGTCCTTCTTTTTCCTTTAGTGGATGTATTTTATACATTTATATCTCACACTTGTGAATTGTGGAACATCTCATGCCTGGACATTCACCTTTGGAGGAGATCAGGGTTGACAGATGAAACCTGAACCACACAAAATTTTTCCTCATCTACCTCGTGTTGCTGAACCAAAGAACCCAAGAATGTGCAAACTGTTCTCTCCCCAACACCACAATCATTGTGTTAAACCAGACTCGAATTTCTGCTTTACTGTGCACAACCTAACAAAAGAAGAGCCACTAAATTTGTAACAGAATCTTTCTACTCAGGTACATCCATAAAAGAAGCAGAGGGTGTGAAAACTTGCTGGAATGCTCCTGGAAAGGAAAGGATGTTGTGGCAATGCTGGATCTAGAAAAGGTAAGACTGGAGAAGAGGCTATCTTTGAAATCACTTTTATCTGGGAAGATGGGCAGAGTAGCTGGATTTACCAGTTTGTTTTGAGCCAATTCCTCCACTCATGGACTGCATCTGCTTTAGGTTCACTTGTGCATCGTGAACAGGTTGCATTTCTCAAAAGAGCAAAGTTGGGTATCAGCTTGAAATTTTGGAGGTTGCCATGGTTTCAATATTTTTATCTTCTCTTCAAACCATTAAGATTTCGTTGCCAATTTCAGAACAATCACACCTGAAAAGCAGAACTTTCTTGCTTGTAGGAGCCAGAGGTTTCGAACACATGGGTGGAACTGTGCAGATATTGCAGCCCTGAGGAGAACTGGTAGTGAGATGGGCAAAGAATGACAATTCTGGACCAACAAGACATATTTCTTAGAGAGTCCATGAGTCAATATACAAATGAGATTAGATCAGGTTTATAAAGTAGGAAAAATGTGGAGCATTCCGTGTACTCTTCAAAGCCTGAGCTCGAGTAGGGAAAGCCACTGAAAAAAACCATGATTCCAATTAGCCAAGTCATTAGGCAGGAACAGAAAATGACTCAGAGAAAGTGGCAGTGGGTTGAGTAGCAGGCTGGCCTCTCTCTGTGGAGAGAGACAGCTCAACCTTCTGGAGCCTGATCTGCCTCACCCAGCATCAGCATCTTTGCTGAAACACATCTCCCAGGTCCAAATGTTCCAAGAACAAGGTTTTGTTGTGGGATTCAGCTCAAGATACACAGCAAAGCACATTCTGTTCTCTTCAGTCAGAGCCGGCTCTGGTCATATCCTCTAAAAAGCCTGGAGTTAATTGCACAGTCTCTGCAGACAACAGTCCTGATTTATCTGCTTGGGTGAAGTTTTGTTTATCCCATAAATTAAAATCTTCGAGTGAAGAACCCGAGCTGGCTCTTGGAGGGAAGAGCAGGAGCAGGGTCTCAAGTGAGATGCTCCTCCTTGGCACAGCAGCCCTGTCCTGCCTGCAGGAACTCAGGCTGTGCCTTGAGCAGGGTGGAAACCTTTCCAGAGCCTCTGTAAAGAGAAACATTTGCTTTCAGTGCTGTCTGGGACACCTCAGTCGTGTTTGGGGCCTTGAGCTGTGCAGATGTTTTTGCTCAGGCAGGGAGGAGCGCTCCTGTCTGAGAGCTTCCTGCCAGAAGGAGTTGTGAGAGCTGTGCTAAGACAGAGCAAGCAGAAAAACATGGGAAATTGGAAGGGAAAACACTCATCCTTTAACACAGCAGCAGGGAAACAAACCCACCCTGGCTGTGGTGCCTCCCTCCATGGGGTGGAATTAATCCCACCTTTGCTCTGGAGCAGAGGAATCACACACACACCTTTACACTGGGATGGGTTTTTACCTGGAATCCATATCTGTGCTTTTATTAACATTCAGGATACTTCAAGAATTTTTTTTTTTTTTTTTTTTTTTTATCAGCTCCCCTTTCAACCAAGATCTGTGAGGCTGAGATGTAAGGCCTTCACGCCTCGGGTGTTTGCATGTAGTTTTTCAACTGCTGCTACATTTCTGGCTTTCTTTTTCCACTTTCTCTCTTTTTCCTCCTCCCCAGAAGCCCAGTTATTCAGCAGTTAACATAAACCTTTTGACTGAGCCACTAAAAATCCCTTATCTGCCTCACTGCTGTTTTACAATGCTTGTTAACACCAGAACTCAACAAAATATAGCCACAAATCACTGTCTGAACAGAAAATAACCCCGAACCTTTCAAAGCACTGCTCCATCCACTTGAAAACATCACTGTTTTAGGAGCTGGACACCTTCCAAAAGGAGCTGATGTGTGTCTTCTTTTGGCTCTCCATGAGGATATAAGAAGTTTTTCAGGTGTTTAATCCCAAGAAAGCTGTGCTGCAAAGCTCTTATTTACATCCCTCTTGGAAAACAAAAGCGGGAGTCCTCATGAGATCTGCCCTGGAGCTCCCGGATTCTGCCAGCTCATGAGCTTTGCTGACTGATCCCTCGTTCCTGTGCAGTGCACTCATCATGTCCAATCAATATCTCAGACAGAAAGGAGGTCTCGGGGTTAAACAAGGTCCCAGCGAACCGAAGGCGTTAAAAATGCAAAATCTGGAGCTTCAGTGCCAGCCGAGCTTCCAAAGGGAAGCAAATGTCAGGACTCACAACTTCAGATGAAACAAGTGCAAGTCTTTTTTTTTGGTGAGCAGGCCAAGAGCTTTATCCTTTCTCAGTTCAGCCTCAGTGTACAGACTTTAATCAATAAATTGAGTGGCTGCAAATATGATATGATTGTGGTGAGGTCTGCAGGCCACCCAGAGGCAAAGCTCCCTTTTCAGAGAGAGAGGGGAAAAGAGCTTCTGAGTGATGTTTTAATGCAGAGTACTCAGCAATTTCACCAAAGCACAACACAGAAGGACAGATTCCTTCAGTCAGGGTGGAAGTGCTGGGTAGGAAGCCAAGAATTTCCTATTTGTCACATTAATACCATCTAGATTTAACTTCAGAGCGCTTTTGTCATCAGCCATTGATCTCTGAGGTGACACACGGGTGACAAACTGTTCATCCTGGCTATGAGAGGTGTTTGCTGCCAGGTATCCTCCACATCCCAGGGACACAACAACTCTGAGCTGTAGCTGTGCAACAGGGACATGACATCCCATGGCTGTCACCTCTCAATTCAAAAGCAGCCCAGAGCTAGATAAATGATGGCAGTGACTTAGCCTTGACATTTTTCTTCTCATTTTACAACCATGACACATAACAATGTTTCAGCCGTAACATTTAAGTCAAGTGAAAAGCACATTTTAAATGGTTTTGTTGGAGAAAGACATGATTATTAATTTTTTAAAAGAGCAGCTTTCCCTGAGGAGATGTGAAGCAGGAATCAGAGAGAAGGTCAGCAGTCCAGATTTGCAAAGTGGGACATCAGCCTCACTTGTGCCCTGCCTGTTTGCAATCCCAGCACTGAGTACTTGTGAGGAGCCTGGCACAATCCTTATTCATCTTTCCTCCAACCCAGAGATATCATTGCTCCTCCATTAACACCACTTTTGATCTGTGCCCATCCAAGCAGATCACATTTACCACAGAAATGACAATAAACAAGTAAATAAATCCTGCAAAGAATATAGGAGATATAAACACCAGTTGTGGATTATAAACACACAGAGAAGTCAAACAAGGGACAACATGAAAGCAGAGAAATGAATTATGTTGCTGGAATCTGATGGAAGAGCTGCCTGAAAAAAAGAGGGGTAAGAAAAGGAGATTTATTCAAATCAGTAAGTTTTTAGAGCCACTTCACAGTCAGTGTTGTCTTAATGCTTCATCCTGTGAGCTCCTGACGTAAGGAATTGTGTGGTGTGTGCTCATAAATGACTGCAAATGCAAATATACACATTTGTCTGCAGGAGCATTCAGGGAAGAACAACTAAATAGATCTTAATTTAGAGACTGCCTTCACTGGTCTAACTCTGGTGAGTAACAAAACCCAATTGGAATTTAATCAGCAGGTCGAGCATTGCTAACATTTGCGAGTTAATTAGGGTAATAATTACTGGAGAAACGGATTTGCTGCGTTGAGGAGAAGTTGCTATGGTGTTGCCATATATGTTTGAGACAGCAATTAAAAACCATCCCCTGGTGCTGACAGAAAAACGACAGCTGAGGGGAAAGTGAAATGGGCAAAGCAGCAGAAGGTGGGAGCAATTCCAGTGCCAGCCCAGCTCCACTGTTCCATCCTTCCGGAGGGTTTCCCTCTTCACATCAGCCCCAGGTGCTGATGAGGCCTCGGACTGCCTGAGAGCTGAGGGTGGAGGGCTTGGTTATCCTCTGATTTGGCTGCCAGGGAGATGTCAGGGTTGGGGATGAGGAGGTTTGGTCGGGAGAAAGAAAAAAGTCCTCAGAAGGAGATGGCAGCATTAAGGTCTGGTCAGCCATTTGTAGAGGTGAGAGTTCAGAGAAGACTCTGGAGGACCTGGGTAACTTTCTTCTGTCTCTTGTGTCAAAAATTATCTGGAAACAAATTTGAACCAGAACAGATTTTATTCTAATAAATAGAAATTTATTCTATAATAAATATTCAATAAATAGAAATTAACAGCAGGCAGTGATGAGGAGGAGTCTGAGAGAAAGGCTGACACAAACCTGATATATTTGAGAGACTGAGAAGCCAAAGAGGATTTAAAGAGAGTGGGATCAGCCTGCAGGCTGCTCGGCTGCCTTGGAGCACAGGAAGCCGAGTTTGTGTGGACACCTCCCACACAAACACACTTTCAGCAGAGCTGGATCTGCTTCACCTTCACCACAACCCCACTGTTAGAAGCAGGGAGGGTAAGCAGGGACATTACAGTTGAAAAAAGAACAATTTCAGCTCAAATCTGTCCTCACAGGTATCTCCATGCTGTGCCTGGAGCTGCTGTGAGGGAAATAAGGAGCTGTAACCAAACTTGTAATTACTCCTCCCTCCACCCTCGCACTGACTTCTACACCCAAAGCAAGAGAGAAAAATGGAGAATTTGCAAGGTGGGAACCAGAGACCTCTTTGATTCTTCAAATCTTTGTCCCATTCTGCCTGGTTTCATTGCTGTGACATTAAGGAAGGAGGGGTCCCCCCAGAGAAGGACTGGAGCAAAATTTCCTGTGCAGCTGTAACATATTTCAACAGAGGAACACGAGAGTCCATGATTTGTGAAGCTCAAAGTTTTAAGAGAACATCATTGATGGCAAGCAAGACAAAAGGACTGATTCTTATATCTCAGTATCTCACTTCTAGAATTTTTCTCTCTTTCTTAGCAGTGTCTCAGTAACTTTCAGAATTTTTCTCTGCTGACAGCAAGCCACTGTAGGAAACAGCTGCAGGCTCAGCTGAAGGATTCCTGGTGTTTATAGAGTGTAGCCCCTTGGATGCATATTTGCTCCAAATAATTTTTTGCTGGGTCTCTTTTCAAGAGTAACTACAATACCAGATCCTGCACACGGTGGAAATTCAGAAATGCATAATGCAGTGGCAGAAAATTGACTGGAAAAAGGGTTTGTGCTCTCAGATCTCGTGGCAAATGTGTAGAAGAATGAATTCCATTTTAACAAAATGAAGAATTTATGCAAAATTATAATGTTTTGTGTTTTCATCCTAAGTGTGAAACAAAGTGTGAGACCTTCATGAAATTTTCATGAAGTTTCTTTTTGCAAGGCCTGTGTACACAAATTCAACTGTCAGCTCCAGCCTAAACTTTCTGAATCTTGCTTTCATTTATATGAAAGAAAAATCTGCAAACTCCTTGTAATGATCCTGATAAAAATGATTTTTTTGTTGTTGTTCTTTTAGCTTCATCTAAATAATAATTAAATATTTATTCCCATCTATTTGTCCCAGTGTTTAAGTGTTGCTGCTGCACAAATAATTCTCAAGGATGAAAAGACCTAAACCATCCAAATTAAAGCAGACAGTAAAGCTGTCCAAACCCCAAATTATTTATAAGATCAGGACAACAGCTGACAGATTCTGGTGGGATAAATTGCTTTTCCCCTAATAAACTCGTTTTTAAAGGAAACAATACACAGAATTAGTTTTCCAGTTTATCTTCTGATTCACCAAGTTGGAAGATGAGAACAACCTGTAATTCTGCAGTGCCCCTTTGTCCCCTCTGAGGGTGCCGGGAGGAGGATGAGGAACGTTCTGAACCCCAAAGCAGCAGCACTTTCCTCCTCCAGCCCCATCCCCACCCTGTCCCGACCTCTCTCCCTGTGCTGGGAATTCTCTCAGCCCATTTGAGCTTTACAATGTCACCCTCTAGTGGAAATCCAGGTGTTTTCTTCCCCCAAATCCACTTCGGATGTACAGGAATGTTCTGCTTGATTCAAAAGGTGAGTGACAGTTTCATGGGGGAAAATAAAATACAGAGAATCGCCGTGGCTGAGTTTTTGTTGTTTTTTTACACTGTGGGAGTTTGAGTTATTTGGTGAGAATGTGATGAGAAAGGGAAGAGAAAATACAGGAAGAGCAGAGATGAGAACCCTGAAGAGAAGCACCGAGCACAGCAGCATCACTTCCTAAAGCCAAATTAAACTTCCAGGTGGGTTTTCTAAACAAGAATCCCCGAATGCAGATCTGGGGGTCAGCAGATATTCTGCAGACCCTTGGTGCTCTCAGGATCAGAGCCAGAGTCCCCTCCTCTCCTCTGGCAGGGTCCAGCATCACCCAGGGCACAGCAGTGAAGCTTTTAAGAGGTTTTTGGAGCTCCCACTGAGGAGTCAATCCCATGGGATCCAAACCCAGGGCTCGAGGCAAACCCCACCCCTGAACCTAAAGGGAAGGGAGGGAGAAGGACTTAAAAGAGTCACTAGTGGATTTGAAGCTTTCTTTAATCCTCCATGTTTGGCTTAGATTGCCACAGCTAAACTGGGGGACTTTTCCAGACACAACAGCACCTTCCACTTCTTTCCCTGCTGACTGTTCTGCTAAAGATGTAGAATAGTAAATGAACACCCTCCTGGAGAGCTGAGAGCACTTTTAAATAAACCTTTACAATGAGAGCTTCATTTAAAAGCACACACAGATGTACAATTGCTGTCTATTCTATCTTTCCATGGATGTTCTTTTTTTTTTCTGGTTTGCTTTCAACGGGTGTGTTTTCCTGAGCATGTTGCTCTTCATTGCTGCCCTTCTGGCAGAACACTTTGGGGACTGTAGTGGGGACCTGCTAGTTGAAAATCTGCTCTGTGAGAAGGGAGCAGCAGCTCTGTAAAGGAGCCTTGCACCTGCAGTCTCCTTAAAAAGGTTTTTGCTGTTGTTTGGGATCGGTATATTTGGGATTTTAAAGCCTTGCTGCGCTTTTTTGAACGTCTTCTCAGCCAACAGATTGAGTGATTTTCCTCTAAGTGCTGATAAACTGCCAACGTTCAGGTGAAAGGAGCCCAAATTGCTACACTGAGCTCTGCCAGCTCCGAGGTGTCGGAGTTTGAGGGACACATTTGGAAAGGGAACAAGCGCTGAGCACAACTCGCTCTCCCTCCCCGAGGGCTGAAGCCTGAGCAGCCCAATAACCACAGCCATCCCCTCTGGGGCAGTGACAAAGGACCACTCCTGTCTTCTCACACTCACAGGGATATCCACCCGTGTCCCGGGGAAGGCATGGAGCTGGGAATTGGGATGGAAGCTGGCTAGATGGCAGCAGAGCCCCAGGCTGCAGCATCTTCCTAGGGACACCATTCCCGAGGGACACAGTTCAGCTGCCAGAGGGAGAAATAACAGGAAAACTGAACTGAACCTGAAATTTGATGCTTTTGGGAATGCAAAATACAGGGGTAAGGAACTCGTCTGGTTTGATGTAAATTCCCAGATCACACCAGTTTATTGCTGGCAGCAAGGTGAAGATGTTGTGTGGTAGCAAAGGAAGGAAAACCAATGGCAAGTCTGTTTATATCAGAAATCCTGTTTTATCTGGACTTCTACAAGATGAATCCCATTTAAAATTTTCACAAAAAAGTACATTAATGGATTTTATCCCTGGGCTGACAGCCACAGACAGGCAAAACATAACCAAAGTGCTGCAGTGTAATCCCAGGTGGGAGCCCAGCCCCACGCAAGCCCTCACTCAGAGTCCCTGGTGGGACAGGGAACAGAATTGTGAGGAAGTGAGAAAACCCGTGGGTGGAGACAGAGACAGTTTAAGCAAAACAAGGAATCCATTCCCCACTTCCCATGGGCAGGCAGTGCTCAGGTATCCTCAGGAAAGCCGGGCTCCATCGTGTGTGACGGTGCCCTGGGAAGAGAAAGACCCTCACTCCTCTTCCTCCTCCTTCCCCAGCTTTATCCACGGAGCATGATGTCAGTCTGGGATATCCCTGGGGTCATCTGGGTCCCAGCTGTGTCCCCTCCCAAGTCCCTGTGCTCCCCCAGCCTCGCTGGTGGGGTGGGTGAGGAGCAGAGAAGGCTCCAGCTCTGCGCGAGCCCAGATCAGCAATAACCAAACATTCCCTGAGCTTCCCCCACTCTTTCCAGCACAAATCCAAACCACGGCCCTGTGCAAGCCTCTGTGAGGAAAGCAAACTCTTCCAGCCAAACCCAGAGCACAAACTCAGCTGGGATTGTCCTCGTGGCTCGGCATGGGAAGCACCTGGATCCCTTCCCATCCCAGCAGCTCCCAGCAGACTTTGACTCGCTGAGCTCCCGACGTTACTCAAGGGACAGTGAGCAAATGCAAGAGACCTGATGATGTTTAATGAGCCATAATCTGTTCAGCAGTGAAAATGAGCCAACCAGATCTAAAATTTCAGTTTTAATCCCCTGTGGAACCAGGTTAGCCCAGCAAATTAATTCTGGTCCGCTCTTGTTTGCTCCCATGGAGAATAAATCACTTGGTAAAGATCTGTATAAATGAGAAGCTAAAAGAGGGCATTTCACACAGTGGCAGAAGAAGGACTACACTTCATTTTGTTGTGCAGCAGTATCTGACAAGAAAGGAAGGAAAATTTTGCTAAAATTTGAAAAGTCCCCAAAGTATTGACTGAATATCTGGGAAATTAAAGCAGATTATATTCTGAGTGTGAAACTAATCACTCTGTTGCTAACTGCACACAGATTACAGAGCTCCCAAATTTGTGGTGGTGGCACAAGGTTTAATAAAGGGCTGAAGAACACTGCTTAAGAACAGAATTGATTTTTAAGCTGTGGATTAAGCTCATCTATTTTTATGACCCCATTCCTATGCAAGCTGCAGTTGTGTTGATGAAGGCATGGAAAGGTGAGCATAAAAGAGAGGTGTGATTTGCAGGGAGAAATATCTTTGATTAGATCCAACAGGGAACCTTTCCCACACAGCAGCTCCTCTTTAAATACAGACTTCTTGCTGGTTCTTCTTAAATCTTTCAGCATGGTGTGTTCACAGCACCAGCTGTTTCTCTGTGCATAACCTCAAAGTTTCCTGCTGCATCTCTCCCCTCCCCTGTGCCAGCCATGACTGTGACACATAAATTCTCTGGGAGTTAAAGTGGAGAGAGTTTCCTCCTGAACAAACTGGTCCATCCATGAAATTCATCCATTCTGCCTTTATGGGAAACATCACGGGAAAAACACCTTTGCTCTTCTTTAGACGCCATTTGTGTTGGGATGCATTTTTAGATGCTGGTGCTGAAGTATTTAAATAAAAAAATATAAAGAGAGAACTATTGAGTGACCTTTGGTCAATAATCACAGAATAAAAAGACAGTTTCGGTCAAGCAAACCAGAAAAGCCACCCATCTCTGAGCTCTCTCGGATCTCAGGTTCTTTTAGGATTATATTCCTGACAAATGAAAGCAATTTATGCAATTGGGGCATCTTGTAATGCAACCTGCTGGGAAATGTGTGAGGCTACTGCCGATTTCATACACAGCCACCAGCCAAGAGAGGATAAAAGGCAAGGAGTGTTCAGAACAGCCTGGATTTGGCCACCCTCAGTACAGGCAGGACTGAGCCCTGTAGGCTCAGGGCTTGTTGCTGACACCCTGATAAAAAAAACTGCTTTGTTATTTTAAACAACACCATTTTTTGCCAAGTGTTTAATCCATTAGACCCTGATTTTCTCCTTATAAAGTATTTGAAGTTTTGTTAAAGATAAAGCCAGTAAAGATAATATTTTGAGTTAGCATTTGAATACATGAAAAATCATAGATATTCCTGACTGGGCATCCCTACTGGGTAGGGCATTTGTATGTCACTGAAAGTAATCAAATGGAACTATTTTAATCAAAGATGAGAAACAGATGAAGCACAGGGAGCCAAATCATGTCTTGGGTGAAGGTATTGAGGTTTAACTCGGTGCTCTTAACCCAAGTCAGTGGGGATGCATCTGACAACATCTGCAAACAACACTTTGAGCTCCAGTTAAATACCAATAAAATCACTGGGATCAAAAGGGATGAAGGAGAAGTTGTATATTTAGAACAGACCTTGCTGCTTCGAGAACAACTGCCCATTCATTTAAAACCTGTATAAAAACAGTGGGGCCAGTGGTAATTTCATTGACTTCGCAGTAACTCTGGAATAGCTCCACAGAAGTCAATGGAGTGATACAGATATTAAAAAGGGACAAGAGATGGGGATCACACTGAGCTGTGTTCTGCTTGAGATACTCTCCTACCCTTCCATCTGTAACCAGGATATTTCTGTGCTTTTTGGGAAGGAATTTACAAAGCTCTAAATGTTTTGCGTGCAATTAAGTGTGAATGTAATAATCAATATTAACCAATGCTGGTCTTGCAGACTGGGGCAGTTTTAAGCCATTTCTGAGGGAAGCAGGAGTTTCTCCTTAGAAGAATTTTGAGAATTTAGGCAAATTATTTCTAATGTGAAAGTCAGTGATAAAAAGAAATGGGAAATAATATTCCTTTGCCTTCAGTTGACATCCCCATGCTTTCCCACAACGAAAGCAATCTTTGATCAAAACCACAAATGAGCAACAACTCCTGAATTGTGCACCTTGTCTCACTGCTCCTGGTTCCATCCAGAGGCTGCCAAAAGGCTGACAGACGAGAGCAGCTTCATTTTTATCAGAGTTTGATGATGATTTACCCAGAACTGATGGCAGGAAGGGAGTGATTTGTTAGAGTGAGAGAAACCCCCCTGGAGCATTCACCAAACAGATGAAATGTGTGTTTGTTTGAAATCTTCAGAACGAGGGGAGTTTCTCTGAGGAGCAAAAAGTGATCTGCCAATTTGCCTCAAGATTTAACAGCAGCACAATCAAGGCAGTGGTCGAGAAGACTGAACTCAAGCCCTGGTGTGAAACAACATTAATCATTAGCAGGAGTTTTCTGTGGTGTGAATAATTCATGGATTTGCAGAATTTGGGCATTAAAAACAAGAACTCTTCTCCCCTCTCCATGATTGTTCCTCTCTGTGGTTGTTTCTCTCCAAGGTTGTTCTGTATTCCTCCTTTATCCCCTCAAAGACTGCAGAGCTCCCTCAGGTGACCCCGCCATGACATCCCAGGAAAGCTGGCAGCAGGATTTGGGAAGACAAAAGCTCCGTGCTTGGAAGTGCTGCTGTACAGAGAATAAAGGCAAAGTCTGCATCCAAAAGGTCAGGAAGATATTGCTCTGGTGTTAAGTAGTGTGAAATTGCTGAGGTATTTTATGATTATTGGAGTCCTCCGGAACTAGAAAATGTAAGGAAAAAATCTCTAGTAAGTTCATATTTCAGAGCAATTTTTTTTTATCTCTATAAAAAGTTGCAATACCACTTTGCACATAAATATTTACTTGGTTCTAGAGTCAGCCCATGATTAGAATGCGGAGTCCCTTATCAAAAGCAGAGAATTTACTCTCTGTGTAGTTCAGTGGCAACCAAAACAGTCTTTGAAATATTCTCAGATGCAGAAAAAGACATTTTAAATGCAGCTCCAAAATGATTGTACTGAGCAGCAGGACTGGAGGCTTCGAAATTGTCCTGCTCAGCCTCATTTCCTTTTCTCAGCTTGCACAGAGAATTTATAATTCATGCAGTAACCATTAGAGAAATAAATCTCATTATAGAAGCTTTTTTTTTATCACTGGCATTTTCATGGATAAACTAACTGATATTAAGGAAGAAAGTGGCACTTTTGGAGGTTGGATTCTACCATCAAAATCCATCCAGATTCATGAGAGCTCTCATGAGAAAGAAAGTCTGCAGAGGTCCCACATTTGGTAGTGATTTCTTCTGGAATTTTGGAGAAATGTCATTCCCATCACTTAGTCCCAGATTTCTCTTTTCCAGGCATTTCAAGCAAATATTTGAAATCACGACTTTCTCTGAGCAAATCAGTTGCAGCTCTATCCAGTCTGTTAAAACCCCCTCAAGTGTAACCTCTCTTTTAACTGGTGCACAACAAGAGGAAACAACAATTTGCTTGGAAGCCACTGAACCATTAAATTTATGTTCCAAGCAAACATTTTGCTGCAAGGGAAATGTGCGTGTCAGAGGTCATCTTCTCCAGAACCAATTTACCTCTTTCCTTCTTTCTGTCCTTAAGTGGAATTGCATTTATTCCATTAACCAGGGCAATCTGCAAATGGAGCAGGAGGAATCACTTGGATTGCAAATCATGGGGCTGTTAAAGCCACTCTTTCTGTCCAGGCTCAGTCCTGGGATTATTGAGGATCCCACTGGCTCCGAGGCATACTCAACATCCTTTTTCATTTTTCCACTCTGTAGGATGGTGAAAAGTTTCCAGCTGAGAGAAGAAGGCACATCTCCGTGTGGAGAAGTCAAATTTCGTCTTGGTCATGTTATCGTGAAAGGCAGAAGAATGCTAAAAATAATTTGGGTTCTCAACCATTTCCCTGCCTTGGTCTGATTGCACTGACCCCAACAGACACATCCGTGTGTGCTCCATCTGAGGCTCCAGCTTGTGGTTTAGAAGCACAAACAAAACTGTCCCCACAGCCTTTTATTTCCAGCTGTGGATTGCACAAGCCAGCTCCTCCAACGCGCTGAGGAATGGCACAATCCCTGGGGAATTCATTTAAGGATTTGCTGAAAAGGGACTCATTCCCCATCCACTGGAAACTGCCCAGATGTTGTGGTCCAGCTGCACAACCCCAAGTTTGGAATCTTTGTTTCAGACACGGGCTTAACTGGGA